>JAUEPT010000155.1:0-78636 GCA_030435635.1 Armillaria borealis
ACATTCTGTCTGTATGCACACTCGCTGATTGATGATCTGGCAGTGTCTCGCTGGCTTGTTCCGGGTGGATATAGCCAATAGCCTAATGTTTGTCGCAGCAATAAAAGACCATCTCATCAGGAAAGATGAAAGAAGGAACAGAGTGAGGAGGGTTTCGTGAGGAGGAGTTGGTCAGTCATGGTACAGAATTCAAAGACATCAAGTGAGGTTTTGATGAGTAAACAAAAGCGAACGATGTCTGCAAACGAGAAGTCGGAAAGACAGAGTTTTTCAGCCACAGCGGCAATTACTTTCAGCCACCCGGCATGCCAGCCATAGCGTGCCGGATGCTCGCCAATCACCGCAAATTAGTGTTGTAAATAAGGCTGTACCTTAGTACAATGCTTGTTAGACCTTTAGTCTTTGGGTTACAAACTTGTGAGGAGTTTGCCCATTGACTTCCTATATTTATACTAAACTACGCTTATTCTAGTAATTTCTATCCAATCATTATCTTACTCAGCATGCCGGAATGCCGGATTGCTCGAACTCTCTCGCATATTCCGACAATTAGCTAAGCCAACCCACTACTCACGACCAGTTACGGTTTTCTATAACCCTCTGTCGTTTCCTCATTCTTTGGAAAGAGTCGGGGATCGTCACCTGGAATGTGGAGACGAACCTGCCGTACCACCTTCTTCAGTCTAATCGCCCCCACGAATGCAGATGCATCGCTGCCCACTGATTCAGCACAGCGGACTATAAGACGAGCGCCCCGTCAAACTTGGCGATATTGCCAAGCGAACGTCGAAACACAAAGGTCTCGCCACGGCCTCTTGCACTGTCACTCGATCCATTTACTACCTTCGTCGCTCGAATTCACCATGAATCCTGATGAACATATGGGATGAAGGGGCCCAAAACTTTCTGTTTGTGAGTTGCTGAGATCATTGGCAAGGCCAATGTTGACGTCTCGCTAGCGTCCCTCAAACTATCGGGAGAGTCCTTAGTGTTCTCATTCAGCATGAAGGGGTTGATTTTAAGTATTAGATGGTGAGAATTTGCCCAAACTTTCTTCACTGGCCATTCTAAAGCACATGACAGCCACCATCGTCTAGCACCCAATAATATGCTCTTCACGGCCAAGGTTCAACGTTCAAGCCCAAGCATATCATCTTTTCTCGTTTTATTCACCACTTTGCCTCCACGAGAAGACTGAACGTCTACCCCTCCCTTCTCCCGAGATATTGCGGACTGCGACCAATACAACACTGGATTGGAGAAGCGGAGACTGGAGTTTCTATTGTTAGCATGCTGAAGAGGCAGGAAGCAATAGACATTGGGTGTGGGAGTCGGATAAATAATGGTATGAGTGTAGTGCTTGCAGGTTTTCGTTTTTGACACCGACTGTATAGGCTGATTACATACGATGATTCTGTCATGGATTTACTACAAGTCTATCGTTTGACGATACTGAGTTATCGGACATCAGGTATATATAACACTTGTCAAACTCACCGCTATCTTCATCTGACTTTGACATCGGTAGCATCCCATCACCACCGCTGAAGTTGGTTCCCCGTCAGTCGAGGCTACCCTATTCGTGCGGGACGAGTGTGGGGTGTTGTCTTCTACGCAGCAAAAACAATCCTCCCTCCATGAACGTATGAGCCTTCCGACTGATCATCAACTTCAAGAAAAGTTTGCCCTCTGCATTGGAGCGCCCCTCGGAGCTACATATCCGCTCAATGCTCCCTTACCTACCGAGCCGAGTGGACCTTCTCCTTCTCACCTTCCGCATTTGTTAGTGTTCAGCAATCTGGTCGTCGCCCAAAATCGCAACGAATCCCGATGAACGTGTAGGATGATGAGGGAAGAAACTGTCTATTTGTGAGCTGCTGGGATCACGGGCAAGGCCACTGTGTCATCAGTGCCCCTCAAAGTATCGAGGGAATCTTTGGCGATAATCTCATCCCTTATGAAAAGGTAGCTTTCAGGCATTGGATGCCTAGACTTCCTTCCCTCATCATCAACCGCTTTCACCGTTTATTGATTCCATTGATTCCTTGATCAACATATGGCAACTTCATCGACCATTGGAAATCTCCATATCCCTACCCTTCGCTCTCTGTGATCTGGTAGTGACGCGTCTCTAGGCACGATGCTAGTGTCACTTCGTGCCAGGCAATCTCGCATTTTACAATCAATGGGACTCATCTGCCAACGTGTATCCGTTTAGAGGAGCCACCGGCAATATATCGGCTCCTTCGCCGACAAGGTCCTATCAACCGACTTCATGATCTCACCCAGTATTCCACCTTCTACACCTCCTGCCTAGTGGGTTCCGGCTGCAGTTCAATTCAAATGCTCCAGCGTTCATTGGAACGGACTCGAGAGATTCCATTATACTAGCGCATTTACCCTGCTCCTCCACCGTGTAGCTGTCTCTCTTTTCCCCTTCATCCACCACAGACGATATTACCGGCACTAAGTAAATGAGGAAACACCGCTCCCGAGTCTCTCGACCATCCAAGAAGCTCCAAGCGATGCTTAATGAACGCCATCTACTCTCCAACCTCTTCTCATTCTCTGGTATCCAGTACACCCCAGCGGTGGTGGACTGGCACGATATGGTATCCGTATTAGGGAATACGATCGTGAGTTTTTCTCTCAGAAAGTGTGTTCGGTCTACTAATCATTCTCTTAGGCAATGCGATCTCCGCAGGAAGGAGAGATATCACATGCGTTGTTGAACACATGTGAATCGGAAGATCCTGTCGTATATTTTACTACTACATCTCAAATGAAGTTCATTTTCCATTGGATATGGCGGGATAATCTGAAAAGACTTTCACTGTGTTCGAGATGCATGATGGCATCTGCGAGGAACAGGGAAGTGCACCTGACAACTACCACCAAATATGACAGGCGCCATGACTGCTAATCTCAATTTCCATTATGCTGTAGAAGTGTATAGCACCCACTCCTGACGTATCTGCTGGAATCGCGGCCTTGCAAAATAAACTTTCCCCAAGGTGAGCTAAGTTAATCCATGCGGGCAAGCATCTAAGAGCTTGATAGAACGAAGACTTCTATCGCATTATCTACACGCAGCAGCCCAGGAGAATTCAGGCTGGAACTTGCAAGTTGTGATGCCTCGAGGTAAACACCTTTCGTTTAGCACTCCCTCGACCTCCGTGCCCTTCTAGGCGTAGAAAATGGGAAATGGTATGTATGATTAATCTTTCTCGATTTCAGTACTCATTAGGACGACGTTAGGACTGTCCAAGGTCCAACTGTGTTTCGGCGGTGTGATGGCAATTTGGAAACACATATGCTCAGTCTTTTCGACATCCCGGACAAGTAAAGATCCGTTTTCTGATGAAACACCTATACTTGACGAAAACCCCAACACAACCGTGTTGTCCGAGCCTCGAGAGCAGCATAGTTGTTCTGCTTCAGAAGATGTTGGTCCTGCTTTGGAGGCAACACCAGAATCTTCGTCCTGCCTGCAGCCAGAATCACCATCCATTGTGAATTCGCAGACTGATGCCACGGTTGAGCAACCATCTGAAGATACTTCCGATGATTCTTCTGAGTTTCGTGGCACTGACGACGATCCATGGCCTCCGGAGGAAAGTCGATCCGCAAACTGCTTACATCCAGAATCACCATCCATTATGGATTTGCAGTCTAATGCCTCGGAAGAGCAACCATCTGAAGATACTTCAGGTGATTCTTCTGTGTTTCATGGTAATGATGACGATCCATGGCCTCCGGAGGTAAGTCGACCCGCAAACGAGCAGGAGGGACATTGATAAAACATTTCCAGAACATCTCTCTTCCCAAAGTCACCATCTCCGCCTTGACTGAGACGGGTCAAGCAAAATCGTCGATCGTCATTCCCAAGCAACGAGCATACACCGGTAGAAAGCCTGTAATATCATCCCGCCTTGCTGACATTCCCTGCGCTACCCTCGGCATTCAGGGCCTCTTGGATCAACTCAACTCTACACTCGGGACATCCTACACCCTGGACGATCCATCCCTCTCTGCCCTTCTTGAAGACTGCATTGCAGACAACTATGACTTTGGCATGGCATATGGCTGCCTCCGCAGGACATGGTATATCCATGACTGGAGTGCTATACGAGATGCATTGCACAGATTCGAAGAGGAGGACCGGGAGAGGCGACAGAAAGCATTTGTTGGTAACCGGATTCAAGTCTTCGATGAGGTAGATTTACCACCTCGACATGTTTGGGATTTGTACAGCAATCGGGTGGTGCCGTGGTGGACTCAGATCTACCAGCCTCAGCCGATCTCGCATGCATGGGTGGATGTAAAGGATCGCGTCGATGTGTGGACACCCATCAATGGATACAAATGGCCCGTTCCCATACCGAAAGACACTAGTCTCGACCTTGTCCGCATTGAGATGCTTAATATCAATCTTGGAGCGGAGTGTATGTGGTTGGACGTTCTCTGTTTGAGACAGGTGGGTGGACCGGGGGAGGATATGCATGCGGAAGAGTGGAAGTTGGATGTGCCCACCATCGGACACCTGTATCATGGGGCCGATGTGGTGATTTACTTGGGTGGGCTGGGTCGGCCTTTGAGGTTGAAGGACGGCGACTTGGATAGTGACCGGTGTTGGTTTAGACGTGCGTGGACAGTGCAGGAGGTTGGGGATAGCAGGGTGATTGCTGGGGACACACTGGATGGACCAATGCATGCAAAGCACAGGAACAGGAAGTATGGGACTGAGCTGCTGATCAGGTTTCACAACCAGCGGCGGTCTATTCGGTGATGAGCCTCCAGGCTCTGTACGCTCAGAATTTGCGGATTTTATGCACTAATTGCCGCCCCTGTCCACCCAACGGACTTTCAGTAAACCAAAGATTGCACACAAGCTCATACTACTTTCATGCTACGACAACCACTCCTCACCCGCTTTGTTATCCATCCCATCTCGTTACGCATCACAATTGCCGCATTCCATCACGGCGAGGCACCTTCGATCGTAAATCATCTCAAAATGGAATTGCCGCATCGCTTCCCATCGGCACAGTAACGCGCCAATCAATCACTTAATGAAATGACGTGATTGCCACGGCCACTCATCCATCCAAGATATTTCGAGCACACGGCAACTACAGACCGCGTTTTACTAAGGCTGTTACTTCGCCAAGACTTCGAATCGACATAGACCCAAGCATGCACCTCAGTACAAAAGCCATACCGCACCAGTCCGCAGCTAAACAGCACGCAACGATCCGTTCATCGCTCCATAAAACCATACGGTTTTCGTCCATACGCGGCAACGTCAACGAGTTGCTGTTACTTTCGAAGTCAAGAAACCATATGCTTGCTACGAAATCTACTAAGCCACGGCCTTACAGCCTGACTAAGTCGCGTATGTTTACTCTATTTATAATTTCGTACTTGTAGTATAAAAACTAGCTAGAAAACGTCGTTTAGCTTTAGCTTAGAGTCAGCTTACCTCGAGCATAGATCAGCTTACCCCTACGCATCGAGTCTACACCACATCGAGACTATTCTACTACGTTTATTACCGTTTCACGGCAATATACCGTTTACCCCAGCATATTCTCGAGTGCACGTCAATTCTTAAGCTCACCAGAGTTATTCCACGGTTTTTGACTGTGAAAAGTCGCTTGACACTCGCTCTTCGCTCTTAACACTATTGGTACACGCTCATATTGTGCCAATACGTGATCGCCGCACCATACCTCGCCACGTTTATCTTTTATCGGCCGTTATCGTTTCAACTTCACCAGCATAGGATCGTTTTATCGTTTTCACTTTCACCATCGTATCATTGCCCACTTGGGTAGTCTCCAAGTAGACTTAGGATCATTTTCGCACCAGTATAGGACCAGTTTCAGCATAGTTTTCATATAGGACAGTCCCCCGAGTGGACTTGAAGGTTAGTTTTGACATAGGGTAGGATCGCTTCAGCACAAGACCAGTTTTCGACATCGACATCAGTATTCCCGTATCGTTTAGGATCAGTACCCCGCCGTCGCCAGTATATTTCCATTCTCGCTCTCAGTATCATCGCCCAGTTTCCATATTTCCACGTTTATTCTTGACCCCGCACCCTCAGTACTTTGTTTCATGTTCTCTCTCGACGCGCCCAGCCTCAGTTACATGTTTTCGCACCGATTCCCCACTCCCAGACTCAGTTTCACACGTTTATTCCTGTTTCCTTCGCTCGCTTCGCTAGGATTGCCGTCTAGAGACATTTTCTAGTCTCTTCTCACGTTTTCGCTTACGGATTCGTGGTATTCACGTCATACCCGTTTCTGTCCTCTCTCGTTTCGAGAGATCCCTACCGGCTTACAGCCAAAGCTTCTAGTACTCGACTACCAAGCAGTACTACTTCGCTGACTGAAAAGTCGCAGTGTATACTTGCGTATAGAGGAATTGATTGACTGCACGGAGGTGCCCCGAACCCACTTGCACACACGATCACCTCGATTGCCGTGTTACCACGTTAATTGCCCAATCTCGTTCCTGAGTTGGTGTTGCCGTTGCCACGGAAGTCTAGGCTCATCATTTCTGGAGCCCACCGCGAGGGGTATTAGTTCACATCCCAAATCAATTCTTTGATCGCGTTTATATATGCCTATCACCTTTAAATTCGCCCTTCGTAGCGAGCTCATACTTGCTGCGAACCCGAATTCTTCACCATTTCACGAAAATTCGAACGTAAAGAACCTTACGTCCCAGCGCCAGGCAGAGGACTCCGAAATACCTCTGCACGTCTACAGTTACAAGAATCTACAGCCCATTTAGCCCCTTCTACAGCGTCATCTTCGACTGCCGCTACAGACGTACCGTTACCCAAGTCCCCTTGTAGTCCCATCCCCGGGTCTTTCATTGAATCTCCCGGATCCCCGTATACCGAAGAATTAAACATCTCTACCAGCGAAAACTTCCAGTTTTCGGAACCAGAAGACGCAGAAGAAACCGAAGTTACCACCGAACTCTTTGGTTCCAGCTACGGAACAGCCCCAGGTACACCTTATTCCGGACACGCTTTCGGAGGTTACCACATAGAAGGCACCTCGTTCACAGATTACCACGGAAAAGAATCCGTTGTCTCTAGTGACGAATTACTACCAGACACCGCTACCACGATAAACTTTGATATCAAGGACGAATCCTTTGAACAAAGCATCCCTTTAGAACCCCCTAACGAACAATCCACTTCGTATTTCCCCCTCATTCCCATTTTACCACCAGTTTTTACCAATCCACCACCAGTTCCATTACCGCAACCAGCACCACCCGTTCCCCCAGTTCAACCACCAGTACAACCAGCAATCATGGCGGCGACTAATATGCCCTTCAGAAAAGAAAAGAGCGCGCCGAATATCATTGACGAAGTTAGTCCAGGACGCGAATTGACGCGTTATATCAGTGATATCGAAGGCCTCTTTTCTCGTCATAGCATCACCCAAGACGCAGACAAGAAGAAGTGGTTCATCTACTATCCTGGTCTTACTATTTCCGAATTTTGGGAGAGTTTGCCAGAATACGCAGACGCTCAAAAGACCTACGTTCACTTCAAAGACGCAATCATTGCGCAGTATCCTGATGCTAGTGCTAGTCGCAAATACGAGAGACACGATCTCGAGCGCGTTATTGGGAAATATGCGTGAGAAATCGATAATCTCGCAGACCTAGGAGCGTTTTACAGAGAATTCTTCCCTAAAGCAAAACATCTAGTCACGGAAGGGCGATTGTCCACTCACGAGACCGGCAATATGTTCAGCAAAGGGTTTCCTAACCATATCTGGGACGCCATTGCTCGCCGTCTTCAGATCAAATTACCAGACCATCATCCAGCAGATCCGTACGACCTCGCAGATATTTATGTGGCCGCCCAGTTCGTTTTACAAGGCACGAACAAGGGTGAAAGCACCATCAGCGGCATTTCTTCGTGCAGTTCATACAGAGACGTTGGCGCCGCTCCAGCCAGACCATCCGAAATACCGTACCCCGTACCAGTTCCTCAGCCGCAGCCTACCGTTCGCGTTAAAGAAGAGCCCGTAGAACCACAAGTTAAAATGGAGCATATCAACCAGCTCATTAAACTTGGGGAGACGTTATTACAGCTCAACTCGAATGACCGGTTCCAGAAGGCTCAGCAACGTTTTCAGCCAGGGCCTCCACCGCAAAGCAGCTACGCTAACGCGAGTACTGGCCAGAGTTGCAGTTTTTGTGGCGAGATCGGCCATTTCATTCGAGAATGCCTCAGAGTCGAGGAAATGATTAAGGAAGGGAAGTGCAGGCGCAATATAGATGGGAAGATCGTCCTTTCTACTGGCGCTTGGGTCCCTAGGAATATCCAGGGCACTTGGCTTAAAGATCGCATCGAGGAATGGCACCGTCAAAATCCAGGCCAGACAGGCATCGTTAACCAGATGATGAACACTATTGTCGAGCCCGTTCCATATCTCAGTCAGCAGCATTCTTCGCCCGTCAATTCTGATGCAGAACCTCAATTACTTAGCGTGCCAGTCTCCGGCATTGATGCGCGTCAACGCCTCGAGGTGCTCATTGCCAAATCTGAAGCTATTGGAAAAGAGATCCAGGGCATCAAACAGTTCATGCACGTTGCCGAAGAAGACTCTTCTAGTCCGATTGCCGCAGACGCCATGGATACCATGCTTCGCCAGGTCGTAGTCAAAGTACCACGTCTTAAACGCGGACCACTTAAGAAGGCAGTTCCCGCAGCAAGAGCAGAACCCGCTGTTCCGCAAGAACCTACGAAGGCAGTCGGGAGACAAACTCGTACGAGTCGGAAAGCCGCTGAAGAAGCCGTGCTTGAAGACGAGCAGGAGGTTGCCGTACCCAAGATCCGCGATCACTTCGATCAAGATCTTACCCCAGACTATGACGACATGCCCGGTCTAGTTGAAGATTCTGACGATGAAGACGATATTTCCGTACCACCTCAGACGAAGAAAGACGACGATATTGCCGCAGCTGTTATAGAGTCTTATGCCCCACATCCATTCGAGAAAGCAAAGACCATAGTTCACGATAATGGCAAAGACATTACTTCCAAATTTCCGTCTTATGCGCCTCCTGTCACTCCGCGACATGATCAATCCAAATCCGTAGCGGCAGTGCCCGAGCCTGCGCCAGCCAAGGAGCGTGTACCACAGCTCATCCCCGAAGATATTCATCCATTTGCCGCAGCAAGACCAGCCAATTATGCACCGCCAGCAGTTCATAATGCGGGTGCCAAGCCAGATATCCGCAAGCGTCCTAAAGACAATAAACCTGCTTATAGGACGCGGGCGCCGATAGAAGGTTCTCATGTTGCGCGAGAAGTCTACGAGCGTGCGCTTGACTCCATGATCACGTTGTCGCATCAAGAGTTATATTCCTTATCACCAGCAATCAGGGAAATGATTAAGGAGGATAACACGAAGCGTAAAGTCCCAAATACCATGGAACAGTTCCAAAAGGAGGTAGCTTTACCGTTTACTGGACCCGAAACCGTTGAAATCACGGTAAAATCGCCAGAGAATGAAGAGGACGGCAAAACTTCCACTCTTTTATACAGTATGCCGACCGGCTTCGTTCAGACCTTCGAGCAGACCAGCAGTAACCGTCCTCGACAAGAGCCTCCAGAAGGATCGTCAGTAGTCCCAGATCCATACGAAGCTCGCATCAAGAAAGGGGAGAAGATCGGACCCTTGAAGTGCGCAGCAGATTCCATTTCATTAAGATCCATCGTTCCAGTGGTGGATCATCAGCTCAAAGTCGAGTGCATCATTGATCCCGGATCACAAGTGATCTCCATGTCAGAAGCCGTGTGCCTACGCTTGGGGTTAATTTATGATCCTACGGTCATTTTGGAAATGCAATCAGCGAATGGCACCACGAATTATTCCTTGGGTCTAGCACGAAATGTCGCGTTTTTGTTTGGAGATATCACGCTTTACCTCCAAGTTCATGTTATTCGGCAATCAGCGTATGATATTCTCCTCGGCAGACCTTTCGACACGTTAACTCAGAGCATCGTGCGCAATTATGCTGATGAGAATCAGACCATTACCATCCATGATCCGAACACCGGCAAAACTGCGACTATCCCGACGATTCCTCGTGGTCGTCCCCGTATCCTTAACCACGTCCCATTTTCTTGGAAAAATTGACTAGAAGAACCCGAAAATGATATAGAGGAGATCGCCCTCGTCATTGAATTAGACGCGAATCAAGAACCTAAAATTATTGCCTACGCAGCCTCTCAGACCGAATTTGACTCAGAAAAAGCTTCAACCCAATATTTATCGGCGTGCGACCCTAATAAATTCCCTATCCAACCCACTACGTTTACACAATCACTATGGTCGACCGAAACCGTGTACAGTTCCACCCCATATGCCGAATTCTCTTTACCAACCAATCGCGAACAATTGTTACCATTATATTCCGTTCCAGCCCAGATTCCACAAGATTTATCAGACTTCCGTTCCGTTTCCCAGCCCCGAGATTATATGTATCGTCTATACGGTTCTAATATTATTGGAGATCAATCCTACGAGCCATGGTTCTCTAAGAAAGTCTCGGTCTTTGCAGGCAAGAAGTACAAGCCAGTCGCGTTAAAAACGAAGCCTGTGCTTGCAACCTTGCCTGATAAATTCCGTATCATTCGCAATATTCGAGGAGATCCATTAGCCGATATACCTACATTATCTCCAACACCACCCCCTTTCATTCCCACCGAACGTTATACCCAAGAACACAAGGAGTATATTGACTCCATCCATAACGATGGTTTTCTCTGGCCAGAAGAAATGAAGCTCATGCATCACTTCATGACGGTTCAGGAGAAAGCCTTCGCATGGGAGGATTCAGAACGAGGCAGCTTTCGCAAAGATTTCTTCCCTCCAATCGATATTCCAGTCGTCGAACACACCCCTTGGGTTCTACGAAATATTCCCATTCCACCAGGCATTTACGCAGAAGTTTGCCGTATGATCAAGACAAAAATTGACGCAGGCGTTTACGAACCTTCTAATTCTTCCTATCGCTCGAGATGGTTTACGGTTTTAAAGAAAGATGGCAAAAGTCTTCGCATAGTTCACAGTCTAGAACCGTTGAACGAAGTCACCATTGCTCATTCTGGATTACCACCGACAACAGACCCTCTCGCAGAACATTTCGCAGGTCGTGCATGCGGCACTACTCTAGATTTATTCGTCAGATACGATGAACGTCTACTAGCAGAGTCGTCTCGCGATCTTACCACATTTCAGACACCCTATGGAGCCCTCCGACTCGTTACTTTACCCATGGGTTGGACAAATTCCGTACCGATATTCCACAATGACGTTACCTTCATTCTACAACCCGAAATTCCCAATTTTACTATTCCTTACATCGATGACGTCCCAGTTCAAGGACCAGAGACTCGCTACGAAATCATAGGAGGTTACGAGACTATCCCTCTCAATCACGGCATTAGACGATTCGTTTGGGAACACTTCCAAAACCTGAACAGAATCGTCCAACGCATGAAATATTGTGGGGGCACGTTTTCAGGCAAGAAAGCATACCTTTGTTGTGCCGAAATTACCGTGCTAGGTCATAGATGCACGTATTCTGGCCGACTTCCTCTCGAAAGTATTGTCGCCTCAATATTACGATGGGGACCTTGTATTGACGTCTCTGATGCGCACGCCTTCATTGGTACCGTTGGAGTTCTACGGATATTCATCGATAATTTCGCAACCCGAGCTTTACCTATCACCAAGTTATTCAGAAAAGACGTACCATTCAAGTTCGAAGCAGTCGAGATTGCCGCACAAGAAGATCTTAAAGACGCAGTCAAGGACAGTCCTGCGTTAAGGCCCCTCAGTTACACGTCAACCGGAGCTGTCATACTTGCCGTTGATACAGGGCCTGCCGCAGTAGGCTATTATCTTGCACAGTGCGACTCTGTCAATCCGAAGATTCGATATTTCGCCAGATTTGGTTCGATCACTCTTAATGAACGCGAGTGTGGATATTCTCAAGCCAAGAAAGAGATATTTGGACTTTACCGCGCGCTAGGAGATTGCAAAATTTATCTTATTGGCCTTCCTACGTTTATTGTTGAAGTAGACGCAAGTGCTATCAAGGGAATGCTCAAGAACCCTGATATTGCACCTTCGGCAGCAGTTAACCGATGGATTATCGGCATTCTATCTTTTCATTTCGTTCTAGTCCACGTACCAGGCTCCAAGCATGGTCCAGATGGATTATCGCGACGCCCACCCCAACTAGGAGACCCTCCTCTGCCCGAAGATGGCATGGAAGACTTCTTACACACTCATTACGGGCTTATGCATTTTATTAATTCGACTTCACCTACGGTTAATTCACCAATCAAGTTAATTCAGGTTCTACAGCAAGATATTACCGAAGAAACCACGGAAACCATTCCTTACTCGACAGTTCCTCGTACAACAAAGCAAAAACGTCTAGATGAACGGTTAATGCACTTATTGCCATGGCATCTCCATCTCAAGAGACCTCTAGGATTCGACGATAACGCATACGCAAAATTCATGAAATATGCCGTTCATTTCTTCGAGAAACAAGGAAAGCTATGGCACAAAAACGTAGATGGGAAGCATCAGCTCGTACTCTTCCCCGAACGTCGCATCCAAGTGATGACGTCTTGTCACGATGACGTTGCTCATAAGGGCTTTTACGCGACGCACGCGTTAATTAAAGACCGATATTGGTGGCCGGATATGAAATATGACATAGCCTGGTTCGTAAGGACGTGTCATTTATGCCAAATCCGTCAAACCCGACAGATCTATATCCCGCCTACCGTCGCTCTTCCCACTCCGTTATTTTCCAAGATGTACATGGACACGATGATCATGCCTGTCTCCGGACAATACCGTTACATCATCCAAGGCAGATGTTCACTCAGTCATTACCCTGAATTCCGTTGTTTGCGCAAAGAAACAGCACGAACCTTAGGAGAATGGATTTTTGAGGATATTCTATGCCGATGGGGATCCTTAGTCGAGATCGTTACCGACAACGGATCCGCCTTTGTTGCCGCGATTAATTATTTGAGCAAGAAATACCACATCAACCATATCCGATCTCCGGTTATAACTCCAGAGCCAATGGATTGCCGAAAGACCTCATTTTGACGTCCGTCAAGGACTGTTTAAGGCGTCGGATGGTGATCAAAAGAAGTGGAGTCAAAACGTCTATTCCATATTTTGGGTGGACCGAGTAACGATCAGAAAACGCATGGGTTGTTCACCGTATTTTGCCGCAACCGGGATGGAACCCCTTCTCCCAATGGATATAGTCGAATCTACTTGGTTGATGCCGCCGCCAGATAATATCATCAGTACCACGTCATTAATTGCACGTCGAGCCATTAGTCTTCAAAAACGTTCTCAAGATCTCGAGCGTTTGAAGTCTAAAGTTTACGAGGCCAGACGAAATGCCGCAGTTAAATTCGAGAATGACCACACCTACTCTATTAGAGACTTCAATTTCCAGAAGGGAGATTTGGTTTTGATGTGCAACACGCAAATAGAGAAAGCCTTAAATCGCAAAATGCACGCCCGATATTTGGGCCCCTTAGTGATCTTGGGGAGGAATAAAGGCGGCGCATATCTCCTTTGTGAATTAGACGGTTCGACCTTCGCAAGACCAGTTGCCGCATTTAGATTGGTGCCGTACTTCGCCAGAAAGAAAATTGACGTACCAGACATCAATGCGATCATTGACGTACCACCCGAGCGGATCAATGATCTCTTCGCGTCAACTGATGATGGCACGCTCGACGAACTTCCAGATCAAGAGGGAGCGCATAATGAAGCTGAACTTGCTTAGTTTCACTCGAGATGTTGGCGAAAACCAAAAACTTTTATATAAATAATTGGACTCCATTTTGGAGCCCCTACACATTCGTTCATAGCTAAATTCTGACCGGTATATCCATACCGGTCCCCCGACTCTCATTCAACATATACCCCGCGCAAATGTCCGTACGAATTGAATATAACCACCTCGAAGACCACGGCAACTCTAGTAGTAGCGATGACCGCGCTTGGAGCCCGACGCCTTGGAACCAGAGGCATGGCCCCAGCCTGCCGCTGTAACTGCCAGTAGCCATTGTCGTTACCCTGGTAATGGTTGACATCCTCGTCAGTCTGTTCCCAACTGCCTTTGTTAAAAGTACAAGCGGGAAGATCGCAATTGCCCCAACCACCGCAGTCACAGGGACCCTGCACGGCATCTTCAGACTCCTGGTAATAGTCGCAGTCCTTGTGCTCGCAAGCCCAACCGGGGCATTTCTTGAGATGAGTGACGGCGTGGTTCTTACCTTTGCCTTTGCGATCAGTCCCTCTTGCCCCTACCCTTGTCCTGAGCCCGATTCTTCTTACCATGGCCACGAGAGTTGCGTTGGTACTTCCTCTTCCCCCAATGACCGTTATGGTTGGGAGCAGAAGAAGACGCGCGATTGTCAGTTCCTCATCTTTGCCGCAGTATTGGCCTCAGCCTCCGCCTGAACGCGAGCCTCGTCAAGTTTGGCCGTGACAAGACGGTAATGCTGAACCAGGACATGGCGCATCTTCAGGTCCAAGTAAAGATCGCGCGTGTTCGACTCGAGACATTGGAAGAAAGCTTCCTTCGTATGAACCAAGGACTCGATAGACTCGTAACCGCGGAAAGGGAATTGACCAAAGTTGGTACCGACGTATTTCATAGCGTTGTCGACGATCTCCTCGGTGCGAGGATCGCTTGGAATATCGGCCGGCGGTTCTACGAAGTTAATTGGAATTAGTAAACACAGTTCGAACAGTGCGAAGAACGGAACTTACTAGTTCCATACGGGTCAAGGTCGATCAGCTCGTCAATGATCCCCAGGATATGTTCGTCATCCTCGGGATGCGCATCCTCGAAGGGCATCAACAGGATTTGCCGATCAGGGACTCCACCAACGCATTGCCGTAGAAGGGACTTGTGACAGGCTTGACACTCGGAAGACAGCCCCGCAAAGTAACACTCAGTCCCCTCGCGCATACAAGGACCACAAGGACGTACAGCCTAGAAAATCACGTTAAGACAAGAACAGACGAGATTTCAAAGGAGAAAACGTACCCTAGCAGAGCGAGCTGGACAAGTGTGCGCCGGATGACTAGGAGTGCCCGAGCAATAGGCACAGAAAGAGTTGCCGTAGCGAAGGTCCGCCTTATTGAACGACCGACGATAAAGATCGGTGATCTTCTCGCCAATCTCCACGGCGTCCTTGAGGGTGCCTTCTTTCTCGGCAAACTGCTCAATAAAGGGAGCCGAAGCTGCGGCGACCGGCGAAGGAAGCTAGAATATGCCAAATCGAGTTAACGTGGTATCACGGTTATAATTGATTCGAAGCACGTACCACCCAATCAGCAGAAGAGACCGTAGAAGGAGACACAGCACCAGTGTCCCTCAATGGGGTCTCCTCTCGAATCTCCGGCTCGGGATCCTTCGAGGCAGAGGCAGACGCGGCGTCAGAAGACACTGGCGCGGTTTGAACTTCCTTGGAAGTAGGCGAGAACGGGAGTGAAGGGAGCAGACGACATTTGGATGTCATCGTCAACTCGGATCCTCAAAGGAGGCAGAGTCGCGAGAGCATCGACGATCTGGGTACCAGAGAGGGAGTAACGCCCACTGACGGACGCCTGGATACGGTTGGACTCGATCTGGAGCATGGTTTCCCAGGTCTTACGGAAATTGAAGCGAGAGATGCAACCTTCCACGACGTTTTCGAAATTTTTGAAGAAAATCTCAGTTGAGCGCGGACGGGTAGTAGGTTTCGATGAAGAACTGCAACACGGTTATCAGCACACAAACACTCGTTCAACAGTACGGCAATGTACCTTGACTTTGGCCGCCTTCATCAAAATACGCCGTAACTGCGCGGCAAGCAGAGCATTGAGCTCCAGAGGATGGCGCATGACGTTGTCAGCATGAGTCACAAGGGAGACGAGAGAGGGAATAGCTTGAGCAGCAGAGGTAGACATTGCGATTCAGTAAAATGCGATGATTCTGAGGATACAACGACAATAAAACGTCCTCTTTATACGAAAATGAGAGGACGCCTCACCTCATCGCATTTACGCGAAAATTCCTATCGAGCTCGGATCGTACGTTCGACGGAACGCAGCACGGAATCCCAACCGCATGTTTACGACTTTCAAAACTCAGCGGCATTCACTTTCAAATTCCAAGTGTTCGAACCTCGGTTTAAATCTTTTCAGCCTTCGACAGCAAAGATTTAAAAAGTTTAGGGGGGAGAGACATGGTCCGCATGTGGTTCACGAGACGAAAACACGCTTTCTTTTCAACACGACATTTTCGCGCAAAAAGTAACAAAATCACAAAAGAAACAAACCCACAATTCACGAAATACTTCACGAAAAATCACGAAAATTACCCCACAAACGACAAAAATATCTTACTCCACCGTCAATTTGACTTACACGATGGAGATATCACCAAAACACATTGCAGTAACGAACCACTTATGACCAGCAGCACGAAACACGACGAATCCAAAGGCCAACGGCGCCAGAGCCACGGCCATCCACATTCCTTACCATTTCAATTTCACGGCAATTCGGACTTAGAGGAATTATTCAAGAAACAGCCAAAGGTGGACTATCACGTGAAATCCAGCACGTGAGCCCCAGCCACTGAAATTTCTCTAAGTCCAAATTCCCCCAAAATCACTCAAAATTTCACAAAATCACACAAATCAAAGCACAACAAGACGATTTTATTTACCCTCTTTGGGGTGGTGACATGCAAGTACGATATAAATTTGCCCGAAGGCAGCGCGATACGAGTCCGATATAACAAGTCCAAAAATATTGGAGCCAAGCTCCCAAGAGATTCCGCCAGCCAACAAGCCAAAGCACCCCGCAGCTCAACCAGACTTCGATTTCTTCTTCTTCGACGGCCCCTGCGACACCTTCAGTTACCTCCTCGACCTCACTATCACCTTCCTCCTCCACAACTTCCTCGACCGGGTTAAGACACTCGCTGAAGGCGCGACGACTGGACATGGATGCTTTCGGTGTGCGAGAGAACGTTGAGACCAGTGAGGAACTGCTGCACCAAGGAAGTAACAGCGGCGTTGTTCACCTCGATAGCGTTGAGAGCGCTCTCAAAGGTGTTGATCGCTTCTATAAAACGAAGTCAGCATCTGGAAGGCAAAAGGGGAGAAAAGGAAAATAATTACTGTAGCCTTTTGGGCGGTAATGTGACACGGGATTCAACGCGACTTCGCCATCCACCTCACAAGGCTGCTTGGCATAATGGCAACGCGCACAAATTACCGTGTGGGTCAACAGTTTGCGGCAGTGAGTGCCGCGGCGCCTACACGTATCGCATGGCTCGGTATACTACAAAAAGAACGAGTTAATAAGACGATAGCCAAGCCAGAAGACTTACTTGTTCCCTAACGAACGGAGCCACATCCTTATTCCAATATCGGCCATCCACCTTCACGAATTTGCCATAATCCTCCTCGACAACGAGAACGCCGATGCTTTTGAGGCCGTTTTTGATGGGTTTAGCGGAAGTAGGAACCTTCTCACCAAAACCCCCACCACTGATACCCAGTGTAACGGGCGGCGGCTTTGATGGAGCAGGACCACGTTTCCGAATGGCTGGGGTCGCGCGAACAACTAAGGAGATAAAACTTGGTTAAGAGCCAAAAACAAGCAGAAAGAATAAACGCACCTTCAGCTTCATCTGCCTTAACATCCTTGGACTTCAACTTTTTAACGGCCGGTTTGTCAATGGCCGAAGCACCATCGTCCTCGTCCCTAGCACGCTTACGATGTGCAAGTTCCTTTTCCTTGCCCTTGGAATCCTTAGTTCCCGAAGACTCCGCGCGGTGTTTTTGGTCCTTCTTGACCTTCGAAGGCTTAGACCCTTGAGTAGTTTTGAGGTACGCGGCATCCTGATCAACCGGAGAGACGTGAGGACGAGTAGAATGGCGAGGAGCTTGATCTTGAGGAGAACGCGCCCGAGGCCTAGGAAGAAAAATCGTTGGATGAGGATCCTCGAAATCCCCAGTAACATCGTTAAATACGAACGAAATTCGATGATGTTGACGACGAGACTTGGTAGGCGGCGGGCTTGGAGCCTCATCAGACTGTTGTGTTGGCTCCCGGTCGACGTCGATTGGGTCATTCAAAGGGGGGGTAGGGGCGTTGTCCTCTTGACCTGGAACGACGTTGTCTTCATCTTCCGAATCTTCAACACGCTCTTCATCCACCATAACTCCACGGCTTTGTTCTTCTTCGTCATCTGTACCCGGATAAAATAAGGGCTTGCACGATGAAAAATGGGGAAGGACGGTACCTTCTAGACGAGCAGGGTCGGGACCCGGTATAACTCTTGAACGCGTAGCGGCTGAAGACGTGAAAGATCAGTACGGCAGCTCACAAGTTGTAAAAGAAACGAAAAACCATACCATCCACAGTGAGAAGACTGGATGTTGATGGCTGAATAGACATGGTAGAACTCGTTTTCTTGAATTGGGAAGGCGAAGGCAGCAGAGCCGCCGGGCCAAAAGAAAGACCAAACGAAGATCTAGAAGGGCTAGGAGTTTCATCGTCAGAGGTAGGAGCCGGTGACCAAGCAGGAGAGCCCCACCCAGGCCGTTGGAAAGCCGTCGAATCGAAGTGCAACGAGGCAGCTCCCCCAAAACCGACATCGGTCTCCCTTAGACCCAAAAATGAAGGACCCGCAGACGGTTTTGGGGGGAACGAGCTCGAAGCACCCATAGTGGCCTTGGTCGTCGAAAGCGAGGGACTCCTGGTTCGGGAAGGCGTCGGTTCGCAAGGAAGTGATATTAAAATTTTCTCATGAGGTATTGCAGATGTAGAGGGAGGACTGGCGGCCGAAAAATCGAGTCTAGGAATCTCCATGGCTAAGTCGGAGGTGCGCGAAGGCACAGCACGTTTTGGAGAAGAAGGAGTGACGGAAGACGGTTTTGTTTGAGGAGGAGTCGTTGGTGGACTAGCCGGCTTAGGAGAAACCGGTGTTGGAGAAACTTGACGAGGCGGAATTGCAGGCAAGACAGGTGGTTTGGGAGTTTGAGAAGCCGGAGTTGCTTGACGCGCCAGATTGGGAGGCGGTACCAAGGACTTGTTACGCGACGACGCAGGGCTTGTAGCAACATGAGAACCCGCCCGCTGACTGGAAGAGGCGCCGCGCTGTTTAAGAGACTTCGGAATGGGAAGGGGGACCACATCAAAATCGAATTGCATCTGCAAGAAAAGTCAGTCAGACGGAAATACAAGTAGAGTGTACAACGCACTGCACGCTCAGCCAGCTCGTTGTACTCCACAAACGCTGTCCGAAGACTCTTCTCGCGTACCTCAGGCAGGATCTTCATAAAAGTTCGCTCCACCCGGCGCCATGCCCTGTCTGTGACCTCAGCCGCCTCCCAGTTCTTGGCAGCGAGTTGCCATTGAATTTGAGCCTTCGTTACCCAGGCGTCGACAGCGCCTTCTTCGTCCGCGTCAGGCAAGTTGTCTTGTAACGAGGAGAGTTCGCGAGAAGCATCGTCATAGGCCTTGAGAGCCGCAAGTGCAGCAGGGTCGGTCAGTTCAGCCATTTCGCGTAAGCGGCGAGTCAAACGTTCGTACGAAAGCTTCACCAGCGTTGAACACCGATGAAGTTATAGCCGGAAGAGAGTGAGCGAAGCTGAAAGGCCTTCAGTAAAACCGAAGGAGACAGTCAGTACGCATCAAAGTCGAAGAGATTCGCCTGTGTAACAGGCGGCGTCTCGAGAACAATAGACTCACATCCAGAGATGAAGGAGGAAGAGCGTCTTTGTGAGGAAAGACGGGGGCGCGAGCAAAAGAAAAGAGGACGAGTAGAGAGCACGCGACGGACGCGAAGGTGGAAGGGGAAGAAAGAGAAAGAGAAAAATTTCTCTAAGTCCAACTGATCACATGGCACAGAAGCCGTGCAGTCCCTTCACACATCACAGAATAATCCGTGACGAAGCAAGAAGACATACTAAGGCTTCCGTGCCTGTGAAAGAGTAATTATTGGTGTCTATCTTTAGATCACCGACGCGTCTAAAGCATTTCGATCACCAATATTGGCCGTCGCGTACAGCCACCACATTATCTCCTGGCAACCAAGCCCAAAACCCTGACTTCTCGTGGGAATACGATTACTCATGCAACGGTTTTATGTTCCAGAGTAACATAATAAAAGTTTAGGGGGGATGATGAGCCTCCAGGCTCTGTACGCTCAGAATTTGCGGATTTTATGCACTAATTGCCGCCCCTGTCCACCCAACGGACTTTCAGTAAACCAAAGATTGCACACAAGCTCATACTACTTTCATGCTACGGCAACCACTCCTCACCCGCTTTGTTATCCATCCCATCTCGTTACGCATCACAATTGCCGCATTCCATCACGGCGAGGCACCTTCGATCGTAAATCATCTCAAAATGGAATTGCCGCATCGCTTCCCATCGGCACAGTAACGCGCCAATCAATCACTTAATGAAATGACGTGATTGCCACGGCCACTCATCCATCCAAGATATTTCGAGCACACGGCAACTACAGACCGCGTTTTACTAAGGCTGTTACTTCGCCAAGACTTCGAATCGACATAGACCCAAGCATGCACCTCAGTACAAAAGCCATACCGCACCAGTCCGCAGCTAAACAGCACGCAACGATCCGTTCATCGCTCCATAAAACCATACGGTTTTCGTCCATACGCGGCAACGTCAACGAGTTGCTGTTACTTTCGAAGTCAAGAAACCATATGCTTGCTACGAAATCTACTAAGCCACGGCCTTACAGCCTGACTAAGTCGCGTATGTTTACTCTATTTATAATTTCGTACTTGTAGTATAAAAACTAGCTAGAAAACGTCGTTTAGCTTTAGCTTAGAGTCAGCTTACCTCGAGCATAGATCAGCTTACCCCTACGCATCGAGTCTACACCACATCGAGACTATTCTACTACGTTTATTACCGTTTCACGGCAATATACCGTTTACCCCAGCATATTCTCGAGTGCACGTCAATTCTTAAGCTCACCAGAGTTATTCCACGGTTTTTGACTGTGAAAAGTCGCTTGACACTCGCTCTTCGCTCTTAACACTATTGGTACACGCTCATATTGTGCCAATACGTGATCGCCGCACCATACCTCGCCACGTTTATCTTTTATCGGCCGTTATCGTTTCAACTTCACCAGCATAGGATCGTTTTATCGTTTTCACTTTCACCATCGTATCATTGCCCACTTGGGTAGTCTCCAAGTAGACTTAGGATCATTTTCGCACCAGTATAGGACCAGTTTCAGCATAGTTTTCATATAGGACAGTCCCCCGAGTGGACTTGAAGGTTAGTTTTGACATAGGGTAGGATCGCTTCAGCACAAGACCAGTTTTCGACATCGACATCAGTATTCCCGTATCGTTTAGGATCAGTACCCCGCCGTCGCCAGTATATTTCCATTCTCGCTCTCAGTATCATCGCCCAGTTTCCATATTTCCACGTTTATTCTTGACCCCGCACCCTCAGTACTTTGTTTCATGTTCTCTCTCGACGCGCCCAGCCTCAGTTACATGTTTTCGCACCGATTCCCCACTCCCAGACTCAGTTTCACACGTTTATTCCTGTTTCCTTCGCTCGCTTCGCTAGGATTGCCGTCTAGAGACATTTTCTAGTCTCTTCTCACGTTTTCGCTTACGGATTCGTGGTATTCACGTCATACCCGTTTCTGTCCTCTCTCGTTTCGAGAGATCCCTACCGGCTTACAGCCAAAGCTTCTAGTACTCGACTACCAAGCAGTACTACTTCGCTGACTGAAAAGTCGCAGTGTATACTTGCGTATAGAGGAATTGATTGACTGCACGGAGGTGCCCCGAACCCACTTGCACACACGATCACCTCGATTGCCGTGTTACCACGTTAATTGCCCAATCTCGTTCCTGAGTTGGTGTTGCCATTGCCACGGAAGTCTAGGCTCATCATCGGGGCATCAAGTATTCGGTGTTTGGGGCACTGGAGGAGATGCAGCATCGGGTATCGACAAACCCGGTGGACAAAGTTGCGGGATTAGCATTTCTTATGCAGTCCAGAACAATCCCAGCATACTACGAGGGTGTGTCTCTCGAGGACACATGGACAGCACTCGTGAATCTGTCAGCTGGAGGGTCTCGGGGAGAGTTGTTCTCCTTTTATCCTGAACCGGGCAATGCGGGTGCGAAATGGAGACCGTCGTGGGGCCAGCTTATGACGAAGCCTCTGCCCAGATACTCTGGCAGGAGCTACATGGTTGACATTGATTGGAATGAGGAGATGGAGGAGGACTCGTGTAATGCGCACTGCATTGAAAAGGGGCTGGTGCGGGGGTTGGCTGTCGTGGAAGGGGGTGATCAACATGGAGAGTTGATTATTGAAAGCAAGGATGGGACAGAACATGTATTCGACATAACGGCCGCCCACGATTACCCGATACCTGAAGGCACATACACACTGATTTGCACTCATACAGTGTCGTATAAAGATTGGGTTATCAGGCAAAGACTGCTAGGAGAAAGGTTTGAGAAAATGTCGGTGTTGCAACTATGCGATGAAGAAGAAGGGGGCTGGTTAAAAGATCTGCATATTAGCAAAAAGTGTCGGAATATTCTTGTTTAAGTACACATTGTACTAGCTTTTCTTAAACCGAGTCGTTATCATACCTACCTGAGAGGGTACGAAGGACTTCTCTTATGAAGCACTCACGCAGTCACGGCTAGGTATAAAGGCCCGTCGATTGCGAAAACCCACACTATACTACAATGTACTATGTATCTCTTTACACGTTTGTCTAAAATCAAAGTAGAGCGGAACTGAAAGACAAGGAGAAGGCATAAGGTGGAAGTATCTTAGTGAAACGAGTTATCTCAGCATCGCGAGAACCCTATCATAGCATCTTGCTTGTTCCTAATGGGTTTCACCACAACCGCTGCCAGGATGTAGTCGCGCAGCAAGTGAGTAAGAAGATGCTTGATGGAAAGACTCCCCATCAAGGATTTCTTTTTTGAAGTCTTCCTCGTCTGTCGACACATGAGGACATATTTCATCATTGCTCGATCCGTTACTTGCAGTACATCCATGATGAGATAGTCGATGTATTGATGCTCCTTTCCTTCGTAAAACCGCATGCCATGTAGATGCCCATATCGCAAACAATCGGAACGAACCATGCCACGCCTGGCCAATGCACTTATCCTGCTTATCCATAGCCTCGCGGAAATAGCCAATACCCTTATTCAATGTCTCCATCAATCCTTCATCCTGCAGATAGTCAAGATGAACCTGCGGCCTTGACGTTAGGGAGTTTGTCTGGTTTGCAAATCGCCAATGGTGAGATGCCATCTTCCGTGAGGGAAGCATTGGCATGCAACTGGAAAATGTTTAGTCAACACAAGATACATTTGAGATAGAAGATGGCCTACAAATGAGTGTACTCCTGGCCAGTTATCGCAGTTTCGGATCGTGCCCAAGTCAATTTGCGCGTTGAGGTTGCCGACGAAACTGAGAATTGATGGGTGAATATCAGTGGAGCGATGATAATGCCTTTGCCGTACTGCGGCCGACCCTCTGGGCCTTGTCCAAGCGTTTGGAGTACCACTTGTCTAGATTGTAGTAGATCTGAGTTCCTTTCATGAGGACCGCATGTGCTAGCAGTTTGACACGAAGCAGTCACACGAGGACCTGAACGTGAACAGCTCCTCCACCAGGGAACAATCTTCCCATGACATATGATATTGAAATCAGAAAGGGAGAGCAAACGGCGAGCTTGACGTTGGTTGGTTTCTTCAGTCAGAATCTCTTGTGTAGCTATACTTGGTTTTACTGGACAATAATCCGGGGTCTTGCGAGATCTCGTGCAGCCTCACGGGATCTCGCGGGATCTCACGTGGAAGTGCAAGATCTCACGAGGGATTGTGAGATCTCGCGAGACTGGAAGAGGAGGGGAGGTCATTACACGGTATATAATTCAATGCAGCGTGACCGGAGGGTGACGAGTAAATAAGGGCTCCCATCCGGGACCTCAAGACTATTTTATCTGTATTTCTTTAATAATAATATGCCTATTCTCTCGCGGCTGTCTGCACTGCCACCATTCTCAACTTTCTCTCAACCATGACCACAGTACAAATTGAGCGCATCAATCAGTCATGGGCCGAGCTCTGCTACTCGGTGAACCAGGTCCTTCAAGCAGGGAATGGTGATCCTCATTGCATTCAGCTCCAGCTGAATGAGCTCGCCCTTTGGGAACAATATTGGACAGAGGTTTGGCTCTTGTCTACGTCATCGTGTCTCAGCCAATTCATTCAATGGTACAGGCACAGGTAGATTTCTCTGATGAATATGTCGCCATCATCAATGCCGGACTGCTCTCGATGCGATCCTCCTTGTCAGAAGCCTTTTTCATCTCGAATGACCCACCTAAGGAACCACCGTTGCTTCAACCAAAATCCAAGGTCTACACAGGGAGGAAAGGCCGTCCGCGTGCTGATATCAACCCCTCCATTTTGGCATTACTCACTCACACCCATGGCTCTGCTGCCAAGATTGGTCACCTTTTCCGCATGCATGCACACACAATAAGCCGCCACCAGCAAGATGCAGGCCTCAAAGAACCTGGCCAGGCACCCTTCCAAACCATTGTCGACGCTAATGGAGAAGAACACACCATCCACACTCCCACGAGACCTAAAATGTCTGACATATCCGATGAGGACCTGGACAAATTAGTAGATGGGATCCATAGCAGGTGTCCAGGTTTTGGGCGCCCGCAGATCAAGGCTGCAGTGGCTCGACTCGGCCATCGCGTTTGTCGACAGCGGATAGAAGCAGCCAGGAAATGCGTCTCTGGTCCCCCGCCTCAGTTTGGCCGCCGTCTGCTTGCGAGGAAGAATTATAGCACGCCTGGTGCCAACAGTATCTGGCATCACGATGGCAATCACCGTGAGTAGCTCCCCAAATGGTTATCATGAACGCACTGATTATAGCTATCGTAGGACTGATCCGGTGGAAAATCGTGCTCCATATCTTCATCGATGGCAAAACAAGGATTGTGACTAATATCAGAGCAAGCAATTCAAATAGGCCCTACGTCGTATTGATGGTCTTCGTCGATGCTACAATGGTGTGGGGTGTCCCTATACGCCTACGTGGTGATCACGGTGTTGAAAATCTATACGCCGCTCAGTGGATGGAAAATTATCGAGGGGTCCTGACAAATCCGTACCTATGGGGCAGGTGAAGCTCTCTGTTCTTGTGATAATCTATTCTGTTACATTGAGCCATTATAGATCTGTGCACAATACTCGAGCTGAATGCATGTGGGTAGAGACTTCTCGAAGTTGCATGGATGACTGGTACGCATTTTTCATGGAGCTCGAAGCCAGCTACGGTCTGGATCACGACAACTCTGCACACATCTGGTTGCTCCAGCACCTCTTTCTCTCGACAATTGATGCCGATGCTCTCCAGTGGGCAGACTGGTGGAACAATCACCCGATTCCATTGGAGGGCAAGCGTCCGGAAACACCGAGCAACATGTGGATTGAAAGCCAGTTAATGGATGGGCTGAGAGGTCTTGAACATGTTGCGCCGACAGATCCGCTGGTTGTCGATCCGTTTGCCGCCATTCCAAGCATGGGCGTGAACCAGGATATTCTAAGGCTGCTCCAACAACATCACCAGGCACTTACCCCTGATGTACTCGCACATCTGGATGATGGCCGAGCGGATGCGCCGTTACCCCAAAACTGTTCGTCTTTTTTTCTACTATATCACTACACACCTGGCTGAAAATATCCTTCCCAGTCCCCAAGGATTCTCTGGCCTACGTGCCCTGTGAACCCCCAAACTGCCCATTAAGCCCTGAGGAGGTACAGGTACTCGACCGTACCCTGCAAACGAGCTCAGGAATGGGAGATGAGACCATGGCCGGTCGTCGTGTCCTCTGGATTCATGCTTTGGAGACAATGAACGCTATTTTAATTCATCGTCAGGGATAAGTTAGATGCGGACTTGATGAACAGAGTAGTCTTCATGTGTATCGTATATGTAATGACTATGGCACATGGGATCGCACTTTCGCACTGATAGACAGCCAGTCGATTTGATTCAGAAGTGTGACCGTGACAGGGAATTGTGATGAAGTGTGATGTGACCGACCAGGTGGTGTTATGGGTCACGCACTGCTATTCGCCTTGGAATCTCCACCTGCCCCCAATAGAATCTCCGCCTCGTCCAATAGCTCCCCTTCCAGTAACCCAGACACACTCCCGTTGATAGCACTCAGAACTTCAGCGTGAAACCAATTGTGAGACAGATGGATCTCTTCGAAATCCGAGTAGTCAGTCCGGCCGAAATCCTCCATAGCCATCAGAAACTCTGACAACTCGTCTGTTGTGAGTTTGCCCATGAATTCTAAGACGTCGGACAACTCATAATCAACGTTGATAATGCAGCTTCCGGTCCAATCATCGACAGGCAGAAGGAAGACAACCCTCCTGACATCGTGGGGCTTCACAGAACGGAATCAGAGGCCTAATGTAAGGAGGCAGAAGGAGCCCCAACGTACCAACGGTGTGGACCATACTTTGCAAAAGAACTGTTATTTTGCGAATTTCAGCATACAAACGGGGTTAAAGTATCTAACGCACCTGGATTTTGGAATTGGGGTCGGGGTTATTATGAGGAAACGCTGCAGCGTAGAGCATCTCATAGCGTAGAGAGGTCAATTCAACCACACCCACACCCGGGGGGTAAGTAACCGCCTGTCCCCAGGAAGCATCGGGATGTCCACTTATTAAGACATATGTCCACAACAGACTCGTCAGCCCTTCCACAAGGCTCCGATAAAGGTGGGCCTCTTGCTTTGAGTGACTGGGATGCAAGGTGAAAGAGAAATTCAGCAGGATGTCGTCCAGGATTGAAGGTCGCCCCTGGAACCGTCCAATTGAGCTACCAGCAATCGTCAGCAAGAGGTCAACAGCAATGAATTCGAATGTACGAAGGAAGCATGTTAGGCCGCTGTCGAACATTATCGATAACTGTTTGCATCGACAAGGACATGACAATATGGGTCGAAGGGTTATCCGAGCTCCTAATATTTTTCTTCTCGTTTGACATCGGAGCACCATTTCAATTGCAAATCTACATTACAGGTGGCTGAGCTACATTTTTGGCTACGTCCTTACGTTTCTTGCCTTGATTGCTAAGTTCCTTGAACATCTCATCGGCTGCATTGAAGGACAAAGGATGTGCTATGTGGTGAAGCTCCTGAGGGGTTAACGGTTCACTGTCCAGAGTGTCTGCGCGCAAGGGCAGATTTTTCCAAGTAAAGATCATCTGTAAGGTCGGGGAACGCTCCCCATCCTTTTCGGCTTGACTGAGCTCTGCGGCAACTGCCTGAACCCGTTTCCAAAAAGTAACATATCGCTGAAAAGTCTTCTGTTTCCGACTGAAAATGTCGAGCCCATGGGTTCCCACCCTGGCACTTAACCAATCCAGGATGCCTGGAAGTCGCCCGTCTGCTCCCATGTGGATACCCTTCTTGTCAGAGGTTATTTGCTCTGCAATGGCCATGACGAGGTGAATGGCCAGGTAAATCTTGAATGGTTCGTTGTATGACTGGTCAAACAAGGGACTGAGAGAGTGAATGGTTGGGAGGAACGTGCTGTCCCACGTCTGCCAAACTGCGGCATCAACAGGAGCGCCGGCGAGGGTTGCCCCACTAGCGGTAGGCATGGCCGTGTCAGAGGAAGTCTTGTGAACGTAGATCACAAAGAGGTTGCTTCTCGAGAGCTCGGTTTCCTGGACGACCATCGATGTCTCCGTACATTCCCTACAGCTATGCAAGGGAGTATTATAGTGGGAGCTCTCCTGCGACAGAACCTGGTCAAGGGCAGCAATTTCCCGGAAGGACAGATCGTCGCCGCCGCCGTTGCGGCAGCACAATGGGCGAGTGGAAGTGGAGACCATGAACTGACTGTGGTCCATTTGTTTAAGGGCTCGCGCTGTCCTTCCTCCTTGGGCTAGGATTTGCATGAGGGCTTCACCTGTAAATGTGAATCTCAATCTGGTATCCCAGCATATATGGTCGGCAAGTGAGAGCCTACCTATGGACGCCCTCGACACGGATATGTCGTACTCGATGTGGGGGCGTTCCTCCCCATCAGTACCCTCCAAGGAGATATAAAGATTGATAAAGTCTCTGAAAGGTTCATTCAAAGGTCTGCCATTCCTGTTGCAATGGTTGTACATACCTCATCCCCGCGGGGCCACCGCTAAGGCTACCGGTCACAATACTACCCTGCTGTGGTAGCCTTAGCGGTGGCCCCACGAGGATGAGGTATGTACAACCATTGCAACAGGAATGACAATTTCAAATTTGTCGTATCTACACCAATGTAACGATGTGCATGTCATCGAATAGCCAAAAATCCAAGCAAGCGGTAAAATTTGGGAATACGTCAGTCGATTGGCCAGCCAAGAGCCGGCAAAGGTTCATATCGAGCTTGATCTTCACCAGCGAGAAACAAGTATTGGAGCAGAACGTCTGGGATGGCATATCAGTATATCCTGGCCGCTGGAGGTTTATCTGTGGGATGTTGTGTTACCAATGGCCTTCACTGCATCATTGAGTACATGCCGTACCTTAACCTCCAAACCAACGCAAGGCATATAAGGCAGGCTGGTCGCCATGACGAGGAATCACTCCCCATGCCTGGTCAAGTCCTGCTGGAAATAGGTACGTAATGACCGTTCGAGTGCTTGCTTGATGCCTATATAAAGTGGTAGGTCATCGCCATTATGGTCTTTGCCAAAACCCAGGTCCAGTCTTTGGGAACAAAATGGGTCTGTCGCGACTTCCCCGTACTGGATATCTATTACCTTCATTAGGTCTTCAGTCGAATGAATTTTTCGATCATAGATGCCATCCAGGTACTCCAGCAGCTCGTTGGGATCCCAGTGGACGGTTGGATACCTAAGCTTAAAAAGGGACAGCTGATGATGGAGGCATTATTGACTGGAACACATGGGATTAGGACCTGCCAACATACCAGTCCACGCACGTATGACGCGTGTCCGAAGTTGAATGCGAAGCCCTGCTGCATGGCATTGAACGCCTCGCTCTGCTCTGCAAGTGGATGGGACAACAGGATGAGTCTGAGAACCAGCCTGTTCTGAAGTATGGACTTTTTGAGATCAGGGGTTATCTCCAGAGCCTGCCATGTTCACCAAGATGAGAAGGACACCCAATGTGTCGCAGGGTTTGGACACTCACCGTCAAATGAGGCTCACAGAAGTGTGACACCCAGAGGTACCTCTGATCCCTTCCCCAATTCCTTGGTGGCTCGGATGTCAGAGGCTCCGTCAATCGGCGTCCGAGCCAAGGTTGCATGAAATGCTCACAGGCGGGGTCAAGTGCCTTGATGACAGGTCCGCTGAGAGCATCAAGGACACCCGGTAAGTGTGTACTCTCGAGGATAAGGGCGAGGAAGAGAAATGGGGATAACGGCAATGGTGGCATTCGAAATGTCACTGTGCACGCAGCAAGGAGCAAGCCCTGAGCTCGCCACTGCATGATTTCCCTCTTCGTACATCCAGTCATGGGAAAATTGGCAGTAAAATAGCTTGAGTTGTTTGGCATAGAGACGTAGCGGTCTGTATCTGCCAAGGCCTTGCGCAAGGCCTCTCTGAAGACCATTTTGTTGATACCATCCCCATGACTCCCAGTACCGTCAAGGACAATCTTCATCCGTCCAAACCTGGCTGGTTCATTCCAATTGTCACAGGTAATTCCTGGCGAAGAGAACTCTGGCCCCAGAGGGTCGTTCATGTACCTCACAAAGCCTTGGTTGAGACTGTTCCAGCCGTGTTCAGCATAATACAGACTCAGTGTAATGACCACATCTGTGAGAACATTTACATCTGGTCCTTTCAGAATAAGGGCATCGTCTCCGAAGGTGTCAATCGGATCAACCAGCTGGGTAAAGAACGTGTGAAACTGCCCTGCTCAGGCGTTTTGGGCTGATTGAGGCTCTGGCCAGACCACACCAGCGTAGTAGGGAGGAGGAAGGGGGAGGGGTGGTAGTGTGTCGTTGGGGCGTCTAATAGGCGACAGAGGCCGTAAGGGTGTACGATGGGGAGAGGGTGACCTCGATGGAGCTGCATGCTTGTTTGAACGGCAGTTCGATGGGCCGTGCTATGGGCCAGTCAGTGCTGCCGATGAGTGCAATTTTGTGACTAACCTCGTCTACCTCCTGGACTGGATTGCAATCGATAAATGCAGGACAACGTGGAACTCCCTCACTGACTGGGACGTCTGGTTTCAATGCATCGGGACACAGACCTCGGCATGCACGCAAACAAGGCAAAGTATTCTCGTCAACCAATCCACCGCGGTGCCACATAACAAAGGTTAGATTGTGCATGGCCCGCTCTGCGAAACATGCATGTAATCCGTGTCGCACAGCATCTGGGATACCGTTTATGCCATAGTCTCCGACATACAAGTTTCTGTTGGAGAGGTCGTGACAAATGCTACCACGGGTGGGTGCTAGGTCCTCAATGTCAGCTTTTTTCCAGGCTACATGTATCGGTCTGGTTACTCACCGATTACGAGCATGAACTGGCCAGGCATGGCTATCATCTTCTTCTTGTTGCCATAAAGAAACTTGGCCTCGAGGCTAGCATAGCGAATGAGATAGTGCACATTGGACTTTTGCTCTGTGTGGTGGGTGTTGAACGCAAGGAGAAATCCCTCATCACCGGACTTTATGAGCTGAAGAAAGCACCATCCCATGTTGTCAAAGGTGAGATTCTCGAGGTCTGTAGTCTTCAGACCTGGTATCTGTGGTTTGCCGCTTTGGGCATTATGCGCCAAGAGCTTCTCATGTATGGTCTTGTAAGTATCATTCGAATCGGCGCGGTAGGTAATGCATAAGTCTAGCTTTTGCATGTGTTCACGAAAGGGGACAACTTTGGGGTGCTCGAGGCTGTAAATGTCGGACTGGGGCAGTGGATATCCCATTTGTACATCAGGGTCTCGATTCTTTTCGGCCTTTTTGCGATGGTATGGACTGAGAAATGGGTAGATGAGGATGTGGCAGGTGGGTGCTTCGCCGTGCCTCCATGTGTTGCGCATGATGGAAGCTTGCTTTCGCCCGGTGGTGTTCGAGCCTATGAACGTTGTGGGGCCAGGACGTGGAAGCTCCCCGATGAAAGCGTTTGGGTTGAAACCGTGTGAGAGCAGACCGGCGACGGCTGGTCCGGGTCGGACATATGGCTGGGGGAGCATGTTGGAGGGGTTAGATGTCATGTGTCTTGGCTGTGGATAAATGCCTGCGGCGGTAAGCATTTGGAGCGGAGAGGTGGTCGCAACAGGGTGGATACGGCTTGGTGCTATGGTAGCCGTGTCTGTGTTGGTGGTAGAAATGGGAGGTGGTTCAGATGCACTAGGTGCACTCTGATTGGTGGGCGCTGGTTTGGGCATTGGCCGATGTGCCATTTGGGATTTGCTGAAGAGTGCTGCCAATGAGACAGGCTGGGCTTCGATTGGCATGGTGGGCAAGGGCACGATGTACTTTCAAACTTGTCAAATTGGATGCAGTCAAAAAATATTAAGTATATTTTATTAAAGTCGTCCGGATGTGTGCACCAAGTCCGGCCGGGGGTAAATGTGACCACTGTGACGAGGAGTGCTTGGTCAGTTCCCCATTGTAGTAATCAATGATCGGAATACCCGTTCCGTCTGATGCCGATTCAGGGCCTCCTCACGAGGCCACGCAAGATCGCGTGGGATCTCACGGTTTCTCACGAGATCTCACATTAAAGTCCAGTAAAACCAAGCCTAGTAGCTTCGACGAATGGATCAATCATCTCCTTCTCCACTTGCAGCGTCCCTTGGCCGTAGAGTCAGCCTGACCGAGGACTTCGTTCGTCCACTGGTACTGCTTATTCACCTAACTCCGATGAACTATTCGGTACGAAGCGTCGAAACAGTAAGTCCTTTCAGTTCGTCTATGAGCTCTGTCAAGACAACTCTCTCTGCGAGCTTCAGAACCGTCTGCTCCGGTCAACGTCGGCCCGTCAACCTCAGTCACAACTGTCACGTCTTCTCCCCAGAAAAGACGTTGGTGAATTCTTTCCGTATACCAAAAACGCTAGCCACTACATTGAGAAAGTGTGTCTTGGATGAGTGCAATATCTTGGCCTTTGGAGTTCTATTGTAATGGGGATGGCGGAGAAGGGAGATGAAGATGATATGATTATGTTGCGCCGCCATGAGAGTCGTCTGTGAGTTCGCCCACTTTTGGTAGCAAATACCGGACCAATACTTTTATGGGAGCGACTTTGAACGCGTCGAAGTGGAAAGTACCGGTAGTCTCTTGGATGCCTCGTTCAGATTTGGATCTAAGGATGAAGGCATAGTCAGCAACGAGATCAGGATATGCACTAAGAAGCATACCTCATCGGTATACAAGGAAATGTGGGAAGCTCGCTCCGAACTTGACAAACGAACGAACTTCGATCCCCAGCCCATGCCCTTCGCAACGACACAATTTTTAAATAATTTCGTCGCGAAAGCGGTGATATTCGAAGAACTCCATGAGTGGGTTTTTGCGCGGAGGCGAGGGTGGAGAAAACTCGGCCTGGGCACACAGTCTTGGATTTGGAAGATTTGGAAGATTCGCCATCAATGACGAGTATCTCTTCGTCAACTGTCATCGGTTGCAGCTTAGTCGTTCTCGCCCTCTTCGTCGTCCGACCATTTCTGATTCTAGACCCCTCTTCCTCCTTGCGACATCAACTCGTCGGCAATCTCTGCATCCCTCTGTTCTGTAATGCCGGCTCGTCCTCGATGTCATAGTCGGTGATTCTCTTCCCAGTTCTCGAATGCCTTGTGGATCAATATGACCAGTCAAGAACATGAAATCGTTTTTGTCGCGCCATTAGCTGATGATGGGTGATCAAATGAAAGTACCAAGTTGACTGATGGTCGCGAAAGTGGATGGAGTGTTGTAGGAAACATGGAGGCAGACATGTGGGATGTTATGAAGTGTATGGATCTAGCGTTGGAATCTGAACTTGAGCTTGCATAGTGGTGGTCAAAGCAATACCAGATCCTTTACATCTGGAAAAAGTGCAGGTTAGACTTGCTAACGAAATAAGTATTCCGAGCTCACCTTCACAAGATAAGCTTGGTCAACAAGTCACGATGCTGTGATAACCATGAGGCCGAAAAAGCAAATACAAACCTTTAAGAACATCAGAAAGACGAAAATAGGCAGGAAATCCGACGAGCTCACCGTGGAGCTCAATGAACTCGATGGGATTGACAATGTCCTTGTCGACTTTGGATTTTGCGGATCCAGCGTCTCTACGCGAACTTGGCCACCGTCTTCAGGTGCAACCTCGCCGACCCGCCATCCCCACCTCTGTCGTCCGACACATCTATATTTTCAAACCTTTCTTTATCCTCTTCCTGCAACACTAACTCTTCATCAGTCTCTGCATCCTTCCACTCCATATCAGAATCACGCCATAGTCGATACTGTTCGCCGGTTGGTTCGATGTCCTCTTGCTAATGTCGCAGGGCCGGGGCTGAGTGTCGCCACCAGGTTCAAGTAGGACGGTGGGCAAAAGACAGTGGCACTGGCAGGCCCACGGTGGCCCGGGACGGTCACGCTATTAGCGGCACGTACTCAGATGTTCTCATGCTCCCCTGTCCCAACAGAACTACAAGCACCAGAGGATCCAGGTTGCATACCGCCTTCGTCACACCAACAACGTACACGATGATTCTTCGAAACAGCGACTACACTTGCCACTACTACCACAGCGGGCTACCAGACACCCCACCACCGCAGTAAAACCCACTAAACATCCCACCATGAACATAGTCAACTGCAATAAAGGACTGCCCGCTGCATTGGGCCATCACATAAGGCTTCATCCGTGGCTTGACCCATCTCTGGATGTTTCGACGTTGCTCGAATCCTGACGAACATGTAGAACGACAGGGCTCGATACTTTCAGTTTTCGAGTCGCTGAAATGCTGGTGTTGATATTTGGTTCGCGCTCTGGGAGAATGTTTCTATACGTCTCGTTCCGTGTGAACAGTTGATTTCAGGTGAGAATGTGAACATATAGAGGGTCGCTGTGCTAATAAACATAGAGCAGCTGGCAGCACCGTTTTCTGAGGGTGCGTTACTCAATCATCAAACCCTTTCGAATGTAAACACCCTTCTCGTATTCTGGATCTATTTTCTCTAACAAAGACACTGAATGTCGACCCTTCTCTTCGCCCGAGATACCGTGGACCTGCGCCTATACAACACGCACCTACTTCGAGACTTGTGTTTCTATCATTGGCATGCACGAGAAGGAGCAAGTAGACTTGCAGGTCAAATAAGAAGGTACAAATATAATACTTGCAGATTTTCATTTTCTTGACGCCTACTGTACAGGCTATTGCGCCAAGCACGATGTACCTTGATTTTGTTGGCCCTGTAAGGAGGCAACCGCATTGAATCTTCTTTCAGCTGATATGTTCAGTGTGCTAATTGTGGTACTTAGACAAGAGCATCTCCGTGTCCCATTCACCTCTGAACGACGACACTGTTACACCATGTCCGCCGAGTCAATCGTTCGACAATACCGAGCTTTTGGACACTAGGTATGATTCTTGTCAGATCTACCGCTACCTTCATCTGATTTTGACATGGGTAGTGTCCCATCGCCGTTTACGCACCCAACCCGGCTCCCGTCAGTACAGGCCAACCCACCCTCATTCATTTTGGGATGAACCTGGGGCATGATATCTTACTGATCAAACAGCGCGGTTCTAGTTTGTCATGTAGATGGGTCAGTTCCTGTCCATACTGAGTATGAATCCCCTTGAGAGATTGAAAGGCTGCAATCCTAACAGATAGGTCAGGAGAATATACCTCTGCAGCGTCTTTTCGGTCATGCTTTTGGCAGGAGCGTTCGGCGCTTTATCGGTTCGTCATTAGCGCAATCCTCTGTATTCCACTGTATTTAGCGAAAACTGAACCCTATTAGAAGTCGATGATCCATTGAAACAGGGTCAGTGTCCACAGACGGAAGAGGGTGAGACTAGTTGTCGATTCAAGTATATCCTGGTCGGATTATTCGCGAGGTTTCGCCTTGCAGCTAAATCTTTGTTCAACAAGAGTGCTGGGCTGCACAGAAATGAGACGTGATGTTTCCGAATGCTAGATATCCAGATGGAGATGGGACGTGTGCCTATTCCAAGTAGCGCTTATTGATAAACCTATACGCGCCGTCCTTGACAAAATTCATGCCTTTCCTTTTGCCCCATTCGCTAATCCTTGACATAATACACTTGTTCCCAGTTTCCAAGTTCAAGTTCACCGAACAAGCTCAGCCTGCTATGAGCTCAGGACGACAAAGATGTCTATCATATTGTTCACATGAAGACCTTGCATCAGTCCGGAGAATTCAAACTGCGACGTGGCACTGCCTACATCAAGGCAAACGACTCTTTGTTTAGGACTCCCTTGACTGCATAACCTTCGAAGCCTTGAGAAGTAGAAACCAGTATGTATTGCTGATCCCTCTTGTTGTGAGTACTCAGTACAACAAGATTAGCAGCATCCAAGATCTTATACCACTCACTTTTCGGTTGCATTTTGGAGACATTATGTCTGATGACTATCAGGCTCCAGTGGTAAGTCAGCCAGTGAACAACTGAGGGGAGATTAATAACATATTTCCAGGATATCTCTTTGCACGAAGTCACCATCTCCACCTTCACTGACACGGGCCAATCAGAATCATCGATCATTGTTCCATTGCAATGGGTGTACACCGGCAGAAAGCCTGTGATATCATCCCACCTTGCTGACACTCCCTGTGCTGCCTTTGATGTTTCTGACCTCTTGGACATACTCAATGACAAACTCAGAACATCATATTCCCTGGACACTCCATCACTCTCCTCCCTTCTTAAAGACTGCATCAATAAGAACTACAACTTTGGCATGGCATATGGCCTGCTCCGCCACATATGGTACACTAATAACTGGAGCACTGTACAAGATAAGCTTCACAAATGGGAAGAGGAGGACCAGGAGATGCGACAAAAAGCACTGGTTGGTAAACAGATCATCAATCCACACTTGCCACCCCGACGTGTCTGGGATCTGTACAGCAATCGGGTAGTACCATGGTGGAGCATAGGCATCTCTGTTAGTAACCAGGACTGGGGTAACCTGTGTCAGCCAATATCACATGCATGGATGGAAGAGAAGGATTGTGTTAATATGTGGACACCCATCAATGGATATGATTGGCCTGTTTCCATCCCAAAAGATACCAACCTTAATCTTATCTGCATTGAGATGCTGAATCTTGGAGCAGAGTATGCATGGTTGGATGTCCTCTATTTAAAACAGGTATATGGACGAGGGGAGGATTTGCGCACAGAAGAGTGGAAGCTTGATGTGCCCACCATTGGAGCAGTGTACAGATGTTCCATCCCAGTAGTGTGTTACCTGAGTGGGCTAGGGCTGCCTTTGAGTTTGAAGGAGGGTGACTTGGATAGTGATCAGTGTTGGTTTAGACATGCATGGACACTACAGAAGGTTGGTAGGAAAAGGGTGGTTGCTGGAGACACTTCAGATGGACCACTACATGAGCCAATAGATGAGGATGGGAATTATGAGACTGAGTTGCTGACTAGGTTTCACAAGCACCTGAAGTCTATGGATTACATTTTCTATGGCAACATGTTTTCAGTGCTGAAGGATATGCAGAATAGGGTGTCAACCAATCCAGTGGATAAAGTGGCAGGACTGACATTTTCTCTGAGGTCTAAGAGGATACCAGCATATGATGAGACCCAGTCTCTTGAGGAGGCATAGACAGAGCTGGTGAATACAATGGATGCAGCAAGTAGGGGGTGGTTGTTCTACCAGTATCCTGAACCTGGAAATGCAGGTGCAAAGTGGAGACCATCATGGGACCAGGTTATGACACAGTCTGACTCTTTGCTCATAGATAATACTGGCTCCAACATCAAAGTTGAGTGGAATGAGATGAATGGAGACTGGTCTAATACAGAGTGCATTGAAACAGGGTTGGTTCAGGGGTTAGCTGCTGTGGAAGGAAATGATTGACATGGAAAGTTGATTGTTAAAGACAAGGATGGGATAGAACTCATATTTAACATCATGGCCATCCACAAGCACCCAATACCTGATGATACATACACACTGATTCACCTTGAGTCCAGGACCATGTCTGGGTCCCCATCACCCTGTTGGATCATTGGACAAAGACTGCCAGGGAAAAGGTTTGAGAAACTATCCACATTTAGAATCATTGAAAAACAGAACCGGAGAAATCCATCAAGATTGTGGAAGCTGCAGACTGAACAGTGTTGGTATATTCTGGTTTGAGTTAGTACACTGTACATATGCAATATGTTGGAATTTTGTAGAAGAGCTGAGAAGATGGCCATCCTGCATCATATTGCTGATCAAGAAAGAAGAAAGAGGAAATTAGAAGAGTAAAATGTTGTAGTAAAATAGTATTTTGTATATAAGTAAGTACAGTAAGTAGTTTACAATGTACTCTGCATCTGCATGTATTTGCTATCATGCAAATGGTGAAACATCCTACCATAGAATCTAGCTTGAAATTGATAGGTTTGACAGCAATCTCTGCTAAGAAGGACATCTGACATGACAGGATAGTCAACAGTGCTCCTTTCCTTTATAGTATCCTTTGAAACCATGAGTAGATCAGAGGAGTTGAACAGTTCCACTCTCAAACAGATGCTGGACAATCCACTTGTCCTACTATCCATGGCCTTGCAGAAATGGCCAAAGCCCCTCTTCAACATCTCTTTTAAGCCTTCATTCTGTAAATGGTCAAGATGGACCTGTATGTCTGCAACCTCAACATTAAGAAACCTATCTGGCTTATCATCTGCAGCACAGTGGATATCAATAGTGAGGCAACATTGTTTCCATGAGGGAGTGAAGGGGTTTGTAAGTGCATATTCAATGGTGGCCAAGTATGCCCACTTCAACATGGCAATTGTGGGGGAGGGAAAGTGTGGTATTGTGAATAGTTGCCGATGAACAGTCCAGGTGCCTGCACTGACTGAGAAAAACACTGAGTGATGAGTCCAAGGCAAAGAGCAAAGAAGGCACATACCTAGACAAGATAGCATGAGAGCACATGTTCAGTCAGAGATGATTGAAGACAGCTCATACCAATGACCCTTCCCCGGGTTGTAGATTTGGTTCACCATTATGATGACTGTGTCAGCTGGCACATGAGACTTCCTTGACGTTGTTGGCTTCTTCAGTCAGAATTTACTGTGTAGCATGGCTAGCTCTGACAAACAGAGTGATCATCTCCTTCTCCACTGCCATGTCCCTTAAGAACTTCACTGATTTTGCCATCTCTTTTCGTGTGCACAAAAATGAGAGTTTGATTCATTCCAGTCTGATCAAGGACTTTTTCATAGTACACTTGGTCCATCACTTGGTACTGCTTTATCTTTTCTGACTCTGATGAACTGTTGCAGTCAATATAAGTCAAAGTAGAAGAGTCCTTGCGATTCGTATACATGGAGGAAAGTGCGACATGCTGGTGATTGGAGAGAGAGTAGTAGACAACCCAATGAGACACACATAGTGTTACGATTTTTCTATTTTCCTTATCTTATCTCTCGAGTGCCTATCTAATCTCATCATATCTACGGCGCTCATCGCTTATCATGGATCATCAGACTGATCACCATGCCTATATTGAACGACTTCAGTCCCGTTGCTACAGCTTGCGACCTTTGCTTGCCAAGCATGTTCTTTTCATTGTTTCACGCATAGTTACCTGATGGACAACATGCATCTGACATTATTTTTAGATTCTTACTTATCATATATAAGTAGTGTAGTTCTCACTGTATATCCCCAGTCTCGAACTACAGTTTATCTTACCTTACCAATACCGCGATTAGCACCGAGTGACTAAACACCTTTACGAGTGATTGTCCAAATGTGAGACAGCTCTAAAGTGCTTTACATTATTCAGGTCACATGTCAGGCTAGGCCTAACAATTAGTTTGAGACTTCCTCTCTTTCTCTTCAACCACCATCGCTGCGAAGAAGAAAGACCCATGAACCCCGACAACCTAGCAATCACGATACCCTCAGCAATTGGAGGCGCCTGCATCCTCGTACTCCTCACTGCCCTTCTGGTACTTCAGTATCGAGAGCAGCTCGAACGACTCCTACAGATCCAAAGATACCCTAGACCTCAAGACCCCGCTCCCTTCCCCCTCCACTATGTCATCCCCTACACGGAACCCATACCAAGACCAGCAATGCTCACCCTGGAACCTGCTGAGCTGGTGGAGCTGATCGACGGCCCCATCAGAAGACGACCAACCTCTACCAACTCATCCGATGAATTTCCGTTATGCCCCCGGTGATGAGCCTCCAGGCTCTGTACGCTCAGAATTCGCGGATTTTATGCACTAATTGCTGCTCCTGTCCACCCAATGGACTTTCAGTAAACCAAAGATTGCACACAAAGTCATACTACTTTCATACCATGGCAACCACTCCTCACGCGCTTTGTTATCCATCCCATCTCGTTACGCATCATAATTGCCATATTCCATCACGGCAAGGCACCTTCGATCGCCAATCACCCTAAAAACAGAATTGTCGCATCACTTCCCATAGCCTCATGGACGCATCAATCAATCACTAAATGAAATGACGTGATTGCCGCAGCCACTCATCCATCCACGATATTTCGAGCACATGGCAACTACAGACCGCGTTTTACTAAGGCTGTTACTTCGCCAAGACTTCGAATCAATGTAGACCCAAGCATGCACTTCAGTACAAAAGCCATACCTCACCAGTCCGTAGCAAAACGGCACCCTATGATCCGTTCATCGCTCCATAAAACCATACGGTTTCTGTCCATACGCGGCAACGTCGACGAGTTGCTGTTACTTTAGAAGTCAAGAAACCATATGTTGACCACGGATTTTGCTAAGCCACGGCCTTACAGCCTGACTAAGTCGTGCATACTTACTCTATTTATAATTTCGTACTTGTAGTATAAAAACTAGCTAGAAAAACGTCGTTTAAGAAGCTTACCTGGAGCATAGATCGCAGCTTACCCCTACGCATCGAATCTCTCTATCATCGAGTCTACGCTACGTTTATTACCGTTCCACAGCAATACACCGTTTACCCCAGCATATTCTTGATTGCACGTCAACTCTTAAGCTCACCAGAGTTATTCCACAGTTTTTGACTGTGAAGAGTCGCTTGACACTTGCTCTTCGCTCTTGACACTATTGGTACACGCTCATACTGTGCCAATACGTGATTGCCACGCCATACCTCGCCCACGTTTACCCTTTTATCGGCTGTTATCGTTTCAACTTCACCAGCATAGGATTGTTTCACGTTTTCACCTTCACCATCGTATCGTCGCCAACTTGGGTAGTCTCCGAATAGACTTAGGATCGTTTTTGCATCAGTATAGGACCAGTTTCGGCATAGTTTTCATATAGGACAGTCCCAAGAGTGGACTTGAAGGTTAGTTTTGACATAGGATAGGATCGCTTCAGCACAAGACCAGTTTCGACATCGACATCAGTATTTCCGTATCGTTTAGGACCAGTACCCCGCCATCGCCAGTATATTTCCGTTCTCGCTCTCTCATCGCCGATTTCCGTATCTCCACGTTTATTTCGACACTCCGTACTCAGTACTCCGTTTCACGCTTCCCCCACCACTCTCAGACATAGTTCCACATTTTCTCATCGATTCCCCACTCCCAGACTCAGTTTCACGCGTCTATTACCGTTCTCCTCGCTCGCTTCGCTAGGATTGCCATCTAGCGACGTTTTCTAGTCTTTTCTCACGTTTTCGCTTACAGTTTCGTGGTGTTCATGTCATACCCGTTGCCGTCCCCTCTCGTTTCGAGAGATCCCTACCGGCTTACAGCCAAAGCTTCTAGTACTCAACTACCAAGCGGTACTACTTTGCTGACTGAAAAGTCGCAGTGTATACTTGCATATAGAGGAATTGTTTTACTGCACGGAGGTGCCCCGAACCCACTCGCACACACGATCGCCTTGATTGCCGTGTAACCATGTTAATTTCCCAATCTCGTTCCTGAGTTGGTGTTGCCGTTGCCACGGAAGTCTAGGCTCATCACCGCTATGTTCCAGACCAAGTCAACTTTGTATGAGTATGAGATTGTCCCTTCATTTGATGACTTGGGAAAACAGAAGAAAACAAAGTCGTCCACCCATTTTACTAATGCCTCAACTCCCTCGTTGAGGAGAATCCTGACCATCACATCAGCTATTCGTCCCCAAATACCTGGGGAAGGAGATGCTCCAAAGTTCAGACAAGGGTCGAGGTGGACGAGGCCATTGAGGGAGATGGCGGTGAAAGGTCATACTGAAGGGTGGGTTGGCACGTTTCTGAACGCCGATTCAACGTCAAATACTGCCGCTTGGGTGCCGCTTGGTGCATTCGCAACCTTCAAATAGCACTCTGAAAATGTGCCCCACGCACACTGAAATTTCTTTGAATCTATTATTGCATTAATCGAGGTCGTTTCGGGATTGATAAGGATAGGAAGTAAGGTATCGCTATGTATGGTATCAAGGTCTAGTGGTGTCGCCGAATGTGGGAAAGATTGGTCTACGATGGCGCGAAGCTTCCCTGGTCTGGTTTCCGCAACGCTAAGCAGGGCTGTATGGAAATGTCCTGGGAAATGTATTAGCTCTGCTTTGGAGCAAGGATGGTTTCTTTACCTATCCAGGATTCTAATAAAACAGGGTCGTATCCTATTGAGAGACGCCCGAGTTTTGTCTCTTCCGTGTATTTCTCAACTAGAAAATCATGATGCGCTGGTAATGTGTAATGGTTTCACGGTATGAAGGTGCAGTCTAGTCTGTAATTTTCGAGGCCCATCAGGAAGCCTTCTCTGATGCCTTTGGGGATGTCTGCGAATTCATTGATAGCGTTTGCTCTGGTAAGGTATAGTGTCTAAATCTCATGATGGAAAGGTGTTGCTATGGGGAATAGGTCTTCAGCAGTGGGCATGTGCGCCATGGGACATGCCGTTGCACCGGGTGCAGGCATGGCGGAAACGGCAGGGCTGTTGTTTGCAACCGTTGGGGTAGTTGAAGCAGTAACAGACAGGTTCATTGCCTACGCGGAAGTACCATTTCCCGTTTCGCAGTTCGATGGTTGTGTTCTTGGCGGCATTGGGGCAGGTTCCAAAGGAGTGGGAGCCTTTTTCTCCACAGACCATGCAGATGTAGTCTGGTGTGATAGCGGTAGGTGGTCTGCGTTGGCGAGGTTCAGCTGTCGACTGAAAGTTCGTCGAGTCACATTGGCGTGTGGTGCCCTTCCCAGTCTGCGACTTGTGGCTACAAAACTCGTTCTGAAGTGCCGTGAACTTGACGTCATTGTCTGCCACCCTTTCTTTGGCTGCCGCTGCCTCGTTGAGATTGTACTCCATTAGATGGGAGTTCCAAGCTGCGAGGTTGAAGTCCCACGAGCCTACATTTCCGTTATTGTAAATATGCTGGCGGAGACCCGAGTTGTAGGCTTTGATGACTGGGAAAAGCTCTCTTGCTCGTGGAAGCTGTATCAACCGACTCCAGTGGCCACATACTCCCATGATGTATTCCATCACCCGAGGTCCTCAGATGCCATCACCAAGGTCAAGATCATCCTTCAAACCCTGTGTCATCTGGATAGTGAGGCCTAGCCACTCGTCGTATGTCTTCACCGATTCCTCCGACGCTGCCTTGTGCAGTGGTACTGAGAATTTGAGGGTTCCCCCCACCCCGACAAAGCACTGCTGTCGTTCTCGAGGGCCTAGTGGCTTCGCTGCATCCTCTCGACATGCCTCTAGCGAAAAGGAGGTGAGGCGTGGGTAATGGCGCATGCCATGGCGTAGGTTGTGTTTGACCTCCCATGGCAAATTGATGACGGTGGGGTCATATAACGGGACAGCGTGATGGTCTCTTGCTACTAATGCTCTTCCATTGTGGCCGAAGAGAGTAGCTACAGCAGGATCGAAGTTACTCCCTGCTGGCTGGTGCTGGCGCATACTCCGAAGGTCTTCCACCTCCTGCAGGAGATCTTCATAGCTCGGGCGTCTTTCATGCACCATGCCATTGACGGATGTCTGATGTGCACTGCCAGGGAAGTCGCGTCTGACAGAACTCAGCCTCCCCCCATAGCCGCTCATCGACACAGACCGTGAGACGCTTCGTGCTGACTGACCCGGAGCAACTTGTGTTGCTGGGGTGGTCCACACTGAGCGCCTAGCTACAGCACTGGTAAATGAGCTCGCTAGGGAGGGGCGAGTCCTATTCGACATCGAAGGTTGAGTCATAGTGGACGGTGGTGGAGGCGGTGGATGGGTGCATCCTAAATAGACTATGGACGAGTCTGGGCACGCTGATGAAGGATGTACGGTATTTGCCCAGCTATGCACTGACGAGCGCTTGCTGGTCTCGCTGACCCCACTTCTGGTGCGTTTGCGGCCTCTGTCTGCACTCGGAACCTGGGTGTATGCGGTCCCATTCATCGGTCTTGTGCTCGGGCCTGGTCTGCTTGCACTCTGGGTTGTATGGGCAGGCGTACTCGCAAGCCTATAGTGAGGCGTCGCTGGGGTCGAGTACGTGGACACTGCTGGGGTCGAGTACGTGGACAGCGTCTGGCCATGAGATGGGGGTGCACACGGTTGGACAAAACCTGCAACATCTGGTCAATAGATGTTGGTGCAAGGATATGCGTGGTCTTACCTCGAAAGGTAGCGCTGGGGCCGGCCTTGGCACTGGGAACTGGTACTACTCATGGCTGGTCAAAGCCTACAGCAATCTGGTCAAAAGATGCTGGAGTGGGTATATGCGCGGTCTTACCTCAAGAGGTAGCGCTGGGGCCGGCCTTGGCACTGGGAACTGGTCCTCCCTCCTGTGAGGGGGTCCCAACTTGTCTACCCTTCCCCTTCTGCGACATCGTCAGCCTAGGACACGAAAGCACTGAAATGCTCACAGGCGGGGGTCCCATGTCATCTGGGATATCTGGAAAATCGTGCATGGCGGCTTCCAAGATATCGTTAACAGAGTACGCAGGGGAGGGGTGGGCAGACGCACGAGTCAGAGGCGAGATGTCACGTAGCAGATCTTCGGCAGTGGCCGTGAGCACTGCGACGCTGTTCTCGCCATCTACCTCTGCATCGATGGCCTCCTGCCCGGGCGTGGGCGCTATAGTTGCGCTATTGGTCTGCAAGTCGTCGACCACTCCTGACGTGAGGGTTCTGGTCCGCAGAACTCGCGTGGATGGTGTCACGGTTTGCTTGGATCCTCGCTTGGACATCGTTCGCTGAGAGAGCCTGTAGGTATCTTCAAGAGAGAGAAAGAAAGGACGCTGGCTGGGCGAAGGTGGCTAGATGATGGAGACGGCTCTTAGTCGAAGCGACGATGATGGGAGTAAGAAGCGAAGACGGCACAGGATCACGTGGGCTCGACGCTATTTTCGAAACAGCGTGGCACTCCTGCCCGCCCCACCTATCCTGTCATGCCACTTCTAGTTGTTGGAGAAGCAGAAGACATCGAGGGAGGAAAATCCGTAAAGCGTCCCTGTGCTTGGTCACTGAATCCGAGCGCCCTGGCAAGGTGTTCTGATATGATTTTGTGCGTCCTCAGTAAAAGTCTTGAGTCGGTTGTACAGGCGCCAGACCTTGCCGACGTACGCGTTAGAGAAAGCGTAGAGGGTAATGATGGTAAGAGTTGAAGAAACGTGAGCAGCAGCGTAGGAGCTAACGATCACAAACAACCTATACTACTCCCCTCCACCGCCGACCTCCCTTACAACCACAGCACATACCATCCAGGCTAAAAACAGCTTGTGCCCGTCGACGTCCCTCCTCGCATGCCCACCTTCCCGCAAGACCGTCGGCGTCGCCATCCATAAAGTCGAGCGTGTCCTCTCTGCCCAAGTCTTCTCTTTCCCATCTGCATTCCCCACCCCTGCACGCTCTCCCTCCCCCGCGTGTCATCCAAGCGAGCAACGACATGGAATCACAAAGAAAGAGTATTACTCCAGAGATCGCTGAGGACTGCCCCCCATCTCCAATTCCTGAGGATATACAACATTGGCTGAAGGGCTTGGAGGACTTTCCTCCCGGAAGCATCCAACAGAAAGAGCTTAACGATCTCGACTCCCGATGGGTGAGGGATAATTGGGATGAATTCACGGAGGCCCATAGGGGCAGGTGCGGCCCTTTATCATTTGATTTTATTCGAGATTCACATCCTACATCAGATGGGAATTCCTTGGTGATAAAATTATCGTCACTCTACCCACCCCGTGCCACCAAGCGATACAAAGCTGCGTACAAGCGGCCTTGAACAAAATCGAATCTGGAAGGCCGTGGTTTCTCGAACATGGCACCTCCACTCCACTTCGCAAGGGACATATCAAACAACCATTCGTTCTCGTCTTTGACCGAGGGAACAACTATACTGGCAGGAACGAATTGCCCCTCCAATACGAGTTCCCCCATATCATCGTTGAAGTTGGCCACTCGGAGGCAAGGGAGAAGGTCATCCGGGATATCTTAAGGTTACTACTGGAACTTGAAGGGGTGATTACCCTGGGAATCGGTTGCAGTGTTCTTTTGAACGAAGAGAAGAAGCTGAAGGGTGTGGAGATACTTATCTTTTACTTGTCCGACAAGGGCACCCTATCTCTTAATGATGCCAGACCTTTCACCGTGGAAGAAATTTATGCCCATCGTGATGACAAGTGGACCCCAATCGAAGGGAACAAGGATGCGACCAATGGAGCAGATACATTTAGACTAGTGGGCCCACAGAAGGGAGATAGGCAGGTCTTTTACGAGTGCTCCTCAGTCCCATCTTGGACAGTAAGCGTTTCTTCCTCCTGCGCAGTTCAATCTTTGCTATCAGCATCCAGATAGACGAGGAACACCAGAGCAAAAAAGAAGATATCGTCATACCTGAAAGGTTCTTGAAACGCATTCCCGATGGTACCTCTGCAGTCATAAGTGCCAAGGACCTCTGGTGCCATATGAAGAAACGTCATGAAGCTCAGGCTCTTTACGACATCATGCTGAACAACTTCAAGAACAAGGGCGAGTCTGGGATGAAGTGGGAGACACTCTCCTTCAAAAGGGGTAAAATGGATTCTAGTATGGTCCACTGGCAGGGAAGTGACTCACTGCCGCGGAAGAAGGCTAGGACTCATGAGGCTAGGACTGACAGTGATGAGTAATTTTTATTTTGCAGAATTTCGGCTGTACATATCTCTACCTTGACCAACTTCCTTGTCGCTGTTACCCGTTTGATGACTCATACTTGTTGCGTTGAAGGCTTGCCAACAACCAAGCACCAGTTTGCCATCGGGTAGAATGGCGCAATCATCTTCATCGATGTCCCAGGCGAGAGCGACTTGACATCGAGCATTGGGTAAGAGTCGACAAAAGCAGCGACGTGCCAACGTCTCGCTTGTAAAACAAAATAAGTCCGAGTCAAGGAGCGAAGAAGGCACGTACCAAATTAGCGGCACGTCCATTCATTCACGCAAGCGTAACCTTACATGCAACAACAAGAGTCTTGACTTCTGTTTGCGCAGACACATATCGCGTGCTCAGCGACCGCTTCGTATGTAGGACCTGCTTCTCCTCCAACTAGTCGCACCTCATCGATCATCAGCGATCAGAAGCCTGATATTCTGGACGTTAAGTTCTGCTGACGCCATCGACGTGCGAGCGTAGCATAGAAAGATGAAAAAAAGGTACCTGGGAGGAAGGGCAGACTATCATGTCACCCCAAAAGTCGCAGATCGGCGCTTGTCTCGCTGACAATCTCCTTGCTACTTTGATGTCCTGTCATTTCTTCATCGACCATCTCCTGGTATGGCTCAATACAAACAGCTCTGGGTGCTCCATCGTCTGAGCAAAGCAAACTCAGCACAAACGGTCTTTCCGCTGCCGGTGGGATCACCAACGAAAATATTCTTTCCCGGCATATACAGTGCCTGGCAGATGTATCTTGTTAAATGTTTCTACTGTGGACGCGTCGATCTTCTCAATCTCCTCGTTATGGGCGGCCGATAGCGGAAGAGGCGTCGAGGCAGGGAAGAATGAGACACTTGAAAGCCTAGTTTTGGTGTGAAGCCACCGGTGGAGATGTACTACTTGGAGGTACCGTGACGAGCTCGAACATGGGAACCGTGAAGTTGACATTTTGTTTGCTCTACAGTGTAACATTGGCGGAGAACGAAGGTATCACGGAAGAGAATGACCTCTCCATCAACGTCCGATATCCAAAATGATTCGGCACCGCCATGAATCTTCTCATCCCAATGAGCATGGGAACCGTGAAGTTGACATTTCGTTTATTCTTCAGTGTAACGTTGGCGGAGAACGAAGGTATCACGGAAGAGAATGACCTCTCCATCAACGTCTGGTATCCAAAATGATTCGGCACCGCCACGAATCTTCTCATCCCAATAAAAGTCAGAGATGATCGAAAGATCAAGACGCAGCAAGGAGCGGCTGATAGGTCGAACTACGAACTATTGTTGTAGTCCGCAACGTCAATATGACGCGTAGAAGTGGAGGAAAGTGGCTACATCCTGATAATCGGGAGAGTAGCAGACAAGCCGACGAGATGCACCTCCTCGTTAGTTTGCCCTACGCCGCAGATTGTTCGAGTATTGATGCTCTCCAGAAATGGACGACGTTCATTGGGAAGCAAACGGATTTGATGTATATGAGGCGAACGAGTTGGAGAGCTCGGGATTGTAAGCATGGCAAGCTTGGTCTAAGAATTAAGGAATAGTCAGTTACGAAATCAAGATGCGACTGAGCGAGTCTACCTTTGCTGGAAACGCGGCCGGGCTTGGGAATTGTAAACGGGCGTGCCTTCGTCTGGCGATTCCCCGCTATTTCGCGAAGAATCCAGCCCACGCCCTTCTCAGCCTCTATATGGTACGCCCGTTCGCATGAGGGAACACCAGACGATGACGCGAACTTTGTCGAAACCGTGGTAGTCTGGGGTAATCAAAAATTCGTAGTCACATACGGAGGAGGCTTTGTCGGTAGTAGTGACCGGGGTGACGATGTCCTTGTCGACTTTGGGTGTTGCGGATCCAGCGCCCCGACGCCAACTTTTCTGCCGTCCTCAGGTGCAGCCTCGCCGTTCCGCCGTCCCACGCTCGTCGTCCGACCCATATCTGTTTTCAAACCCTTCTTCCCGCAACGCCAACTCGTCATCAGTCTCTCATCCTTCCGGGATCGCGTCATATTTGGTACTCTTCTCGACGAGTTGAGAGAACAGTTCGCCGGTTATAGGTTCGCCTCGCAGGGTGGGGGACGGGTGTCACTCCCAGGTTCGGTGACGGGAAGGGAAGGGCAGGCTGAGGCAAGGCATCGGTGTAGCTCGGACGGTCACGCCAGTAGCGCGTCTTCAGATGTTCTCACGCTCCCACCATTTGCGTCGACCACGATATCGATCAGGAATCACACCGACAAGCACTAACAAAAGTCACACGAAGCGATGGAACCATCAACAAAGCCGTGTATGATAACCCACTACGATAGCCACTACCTTGGACACAGCGACTACACTTGCCACTCCAAGACCTCACTCAGTACTATTACCAGACACCCCACCACCGCAGTAAAACCCACTAAAATTATTCCCGCCACGCACATGCGACCGACCAATATCCAATCCTCGCGCGCACGGTCCGCACACTGCATTGGCCCGATCGCCGCACAAGGCTTCTACTTGACCCGTCCGTTCATCAGCGTTTAGTATTGCTCGAATCCTGTAGAACGACGGGGCTCGGAAAAGGTCAATTTCAGGCACCGGATGTGAGAATAGAGGGTCACTGTGCTAATACTGCTGGCAGCATTTTTTTTTGAAGGCGCGTCACTTGTGGATCTATTTTCTCCGACGAAGAGACTGAACATCGACCCGCCTCATACCCTGGACCGGCGCCTATACAACACGCGATTTTGAGCGCAGGCTCTGAGACTTGGCTATCATCAGGGATGAGCTAGTAGACGTGTGCAGGTCAAATAAGATGGTACGCGTATAATGTCACCGGGTTTTTGAAGTTGACGCCGACTGTACAGGCTGTCGCACCAAACGCGAAGTACTTCGATTTCGTTGGTCCTGCAAGGAGGCAACCTGTCGATTTCAGTACTGTGGGATGCGGTATTAGGAACCGTTGAGTTTTCTTTCATCAGCGTGCTAATTGTGGTACTTAGGGCAATACCATCTCCGCAGGTCGGAAAGTCAATCCTGAGCGACCGCCGATGACGATACCGAGCTATTGGACACTAAGGTATGGTTCTTGTTGAATCTACCGCCTTAATCTGATTTTGGCCTCGGTAGCGTCCCATCGCTGTATACACTTGATGGATGCTTGCCAACTAAAAGTTTGATGTCACTCGAGGCGAAAGCTCTCGTTTTCGCAACAAGGTTTACCGCCCAGCTTCCCAGCGTCAAGCCTTTTTCCTAACGATAGCCTGGGTGTTCGGATGCCTAATAGAGACTCTGAAACCACGACGCCCCCCTTTCTTCTAGTAAGTCGCGTATCTTCTTTACGCATATTCTATTCTGGTGTCCCCCTCTGATTTCAGCGACGAAACCCCTCGATGACGCCTGATGATGCCCCGACGGGTCGACGTGTATCAATGTCGCCGCTTTAGAGCCCTGTACAGGAATACAACGATCGTCAGCAGGAGCACGACCACCTAACGCAGTAAGAAACGAGAAAATGTAGGCAACATTACAAGTTCGTCGATGCAAGAGCATATTATTATTTAGCTTTTTTACCCATGTTGTCCCACAGCATGTATGCACCCTTAGCATGAAGTGATCATAGCACAGTAGCCTTGCGATGCAATATCAGTCAGTGGATACCCAACGCATATGACGGAACAAAGAAACCGGCGGTTATTCGTCCATTAATTCGATATGGAAATTGATATCCCAGGCAACCACATTATACCCCGTGACTAACGAGTCATAAACTGTCCACTTTCCCCTTGCACATCACTTCAGGAGATGACTCCAGCGATAAAGTTCTGCTTTCCCATCCCGGCGGTATTAGAGAGCGAGCGCGTCAAGTTGGTTCCTTTCGATGTAAGCCACTGATATGATAATTACTGATAGCGCTCACGTCGTGTCAAGCTTGCTGTTCACACGAAACTACTAATCACAGCCTGCTCTGATGCCAGCTACTACGATTTCATCCCCATAGGTCCGTACAGGGATGAAGAAGAGTTTATCGCCTTTCTCCGGAACGAGAACGTGGAAGATAATAATGAAATAGCTATGTTCGCGGTGTATGACAAAACCAAGGAGGAGGAGGCATACGCAGGAGTCATCGGCTTTGTGAACTCGTCAGCCCAAGATCTGGTCACGGAGATCTTCGTGATCATCGCTCCGGCATTCCAGAGGACGCATGTAACGTCCAACGCGATCGGGATCCTCTTGAAATACGCGCTTGATCTTCAAGGTGGCCTTGGCTTGCGGAGAGTGGTTTGGCAGGCCAGTACAGCCAATGCGGCTAGTATCAGGACAGCGGAGAGGATGGGGTTCCGGCAAGAGGGGGTTCTGAGGTGGCATAAAGCGTGGCCTGCGTCCAAGTCCCGTGGTGCGAATGGGACTCGTGTGAGAAAGGGGGACCCTAGAGAGGAAATGTTCCCGCTGGGACGGGATACGGTGGTCTTGAGTATTTGCTGGGATGATTGGGAAGGTGGGGTGCGAGCTCATGTTGAGGCGACGATGGCGCGAACGGAATAGATAGCCTCAAAACTGTATGACAGCCGCTTTGCTTTCCACGCGATGTTCCCGCTCTACGTGTACCGATGTGTATTGGCGACCGCGATACAATTGTTATATCTAAGAGAATAGGACGGACAGCTCCAAAATGCCCTCCGTGGCATCATCACTGTTACGGTCAGAATCTCACCCTCCAACTTCGATCCGTCCTATGTCAAGATATCCTAGAACGACGTCAGCTCAGTATCACACAAAAGGTGAAGCATCCTACCTCTGCCAGGGCAGTAAGCCAGTTGGAATATGACTCTCAATTGGAAGACCTTCCGTGAAGAATTTCTTGTAAACATCCTTCCTGGTCTGTGGATACAGGACACATCCGCTGCGTTCGTCGTCTCTCGGCCGGCATTCATCTGCGGGATATCCATGACGGAATAGTCGACGTGCCGACTCCTTTCATTCGTAGTACTGCACGCCCATGATGATAATCATGTAGCTAGCAACGGGAACCGACTGACATCGGCATTGAGAAACGTATTTGGTTTGACGTCCGAAAGCAGGTCATCGACGGGGAGGTGGTATCATTTCCGCGAGGGGAACAAAGACGATGAGAGGTGCCAAGTAAGATGGCGACGATGAAGGAAGGGAAGCGCGGTAGTGTGAATGGATGTCCTTGTCCAGGGGCCGCGCGCTAACTGCGAATGACCAATGATTAATGAGTACTTGAGTCCCAGTCGAAGAGCGTAGAAGGCACGTACGTTGGCGAGAGATTGACAATAACACGAGAGGATGCGACCATCCATTCACCCAGGTCGCATGCGTTCGGTCAGAGATGCATGAGCTTAGCGTTTGAGAAGCATGCCTTTCCAGCGCCGGTATGTACTCGAGCGTGGCTGTCTTGGGGACCTCGGGCATGGCTCCATCAACGTCCGGAGTGTTTGATGGGCGTGCCTTTGTCTTGTTTTGAACGTGGTTGAAGCTGGCTTCGACATGAGGGAAGAAAAGTGAGGTATTGTGAATGGCTGCATACCTAGGCGCCGGGCGCTAGCGCTGATCATGAAAAACCAATGAGGACAAGTTGAGGAGCGAAGAAGGCAGTGGCACGTACCAGAGAGGGCGCGAGCATCCATTCACGTCAAAGATACGCGTCGGCGACGAAGTGAACATGCAACTTGAAAAGCATTCCTTTCCGGCGCCAGTAGTCGATGCCAAACGCAACTTGGCTTCATCGTCGTCCATAGCATCTGACGATCCCCAGAGCTTGGACTTCGGCGATCTGCCTCTGTATCCAGAAATCGATGTTCGTCCTCAGGCCCAGTCCCCTCCATTTCGTCGTCATCGTCATCGTTGTCCGACTATACGTCCAATGGCCTCTTGCTAGCGTCGCCGGGCTCGGGGCTGGGTGTCTCTGTCAGGGCGGAGGAAGTGGTAACTGAGCAAGCTAGGGGCCTGAGCAAATATAGGTCTGTCACGCGATTCTCATGTTCCCAGTATCACCAAATCGCAGACCATGTGTAGTCCCATCTACGAGCACCAACAGTTCACTTGGAACCCACTCAGGTCGCCAGACGCAGCCTTCGTTGCACCACTTTCTTCAGCCAACTGCCGCTCCCGTCTAATCGGCGACTTCAAGAAGGATTTGCCCACCGCATTGGAATGCCCTTGGCCTCCTTCCCACGTACTGGTCGTCTCTCGAAATCGTAACGAATCCTGATGGATGTGTAGGACGGCGATGTCGAAAATTTCTGTTTATGAGCCTGTTGGGACCGTGGCCAACCCCAGTGCTGACGCGCTGACATCTTGTTAGCGCCCCTCAAAGTATCGGGGGAATCTTGGACGGACGGTTTTCAGGCATTGGATACTGTCGGTGAGCGGTTACCCAGACTTCTTTCCTTCATCATTCTAATGTACATATGGCAGTCACCAAATTTCGTGTGCAGAACAGCGTCTTCCTCCCCTCCCGCACGCTCCCACAACCCTTCACCTAGAAGACTTTGGAGACCACCGCATCAAATACAGCAGCTTTCGTCCTTTGATTCATTCCATTCATTCCCTAATAAACATACGGCTACTTCATCGACCACTGTACCATGGCTAGAGATCTCCATATCTCTCCCCTTCGCTCTCTATCATCCGGCAGTAACGTGTCTCTAGGCGTCACTGTCTGTGCCAGGGTTAGCCAGTCTCACATTTTACGACGGGTGGGACTCTCATATCCCAACGCGTAGGGGTACCAGCGCTCGATATCATTGACAACTTCCAGGACCATGTTCTATCGGACATATCGCCTCTCAGTATTTTCGAACCCACTAGCGACTCTTCTGCCAAAGCTATTTCTCCGCGGTGAGGAGGATATGCCACATCAATTGAACGTTGGCGAATGATCGCCCTATCGTTTCCAACACAATGCTAGTCCCAAATGTTTACACCCAACTCGCATTGATCAACATGCGTCCAATCGGACTCATAGTCGACTCATGGTTGGCCCTTGCCCAATGCTGAATCTGACTGGGTCCTGCTCGAGGCTCCTTGAACATACCGCCTCCTTTTCCTTCCGCTGGCAGGAACTATCAGTCCATGCCGACAGCGATTCCGCATCCTCTCGTTCGACAGTTTCACACTTGTTTACACGGTCTCGAACACTTCTCCATCATCCGTTACTCCGACGTTTCATCATGGCAGCAAAACGTTAGGTGAACACTCATTGAGGGCTCTCTCGAGTGTACGTTTGCGGCATTCCTTGATCCCTCATCTCCCGTCACCGCCGCAGGCCATTAGCACACTGCATCTGATAGAGCAATTCGGACGGAATATGGGACTTCCGACGGCTTATGGGATTGCCGTCGTATCGATGTATGGCAACTTCGTTGCCGAAGCGGGAGATTTGGACGTCGCTGGCTTCCGAAAAACGAGGTTAAGTAACAACGAAGCGTTGAGTGCTCTGTTACTGATATGGGGCTCTCATCTTCATGAGTTCTTTCACGTCCGCCGACTCCATCGCTCGTTGCTATCGGACACAAGGTATGATTCTTTCCAGATCTACCAGTACCTTCATCTGATTTTGACCTCGTTAGCGTCCCATTGCCGTGTACGCACTTGATAGATGTACCATCGAAGTTGGCTCCTCATTGGTAGAGGCTAACTCACCCTCATTCGTGCGGGACGAGTTTGGGGCGTCGTTTCGAAAAGCACTGTTCGGGTTCGTTGTGTTGATGGGTCAGTCCTGTCCATATCAAGGATAAATCCCGAGGGGAACATTTCGAGGACTGGAAGGGCGTGGACCGCCGTCCTAGCAGATACGTCGACAGAATGGATACCCCTGCAGCGTTTGTCCGGACGTGTTTGGTGGGAGCTTTGGGCACTTTATCTTTTCGTCATTTGCGAATCCTCATTATTCATCCTACCGTATCCAGCGAAAACTTGATCATGCTATTTGAAGTCGGGCATCTATTGAAACGGGGAGTAGGTTCGATGTCCGCAGACGAAGGAGGAGGAAACTGGTTGTTACTTCAAGTATTTCCTGTTTGAATTATTCGAGAGATTTCGCCACTCGTGCTAAATCTTTGTTCAAGAAGAGCGCTGGGCTACGCAGAAATGAGAGTCGATGTTTCTAGAGATATCCTGATGGGGCTAGGGAGCGCGCCTATTCCAAGTAGCGCTCATTAAAAAACTTGTGCATGCCGTTGACAAAACTCATGCCTTCGACCTCATCCCACTAATCCTTGCCATAATAAATTCTCCAATACCAATACCAATACCAAGCCAACATTCCCGAAACAAGCGAAACAAGCCGCTCCTTGGGGTGGAACGTTTAAGAGCCCGAGAAGACGGAGACTTCCACCATGTTCACACGAAGAGTCATCGCATCAACGGCAAGAATTCGCACCGTGATCAGTGACACCTGCCTACCTCGAGCGCCTCGGGGGAAACAGCTTTCTCTTTGACACTCCCTCGACTGCACACCTTTCCGAGCCTGGAACAGAACCACCCTACATTGTCGATTTACCGACTCGTCCCATGGAAGAGCAACCATTCAGTGATACTCCAGAAGATTCCGATACATTCTATTACGCAAGGCCTCCGGAGGTAAGTCAGCCAGCGAACAAACCGAGGGGAGGTTAATAACGTATTTCCAGGACATCTCTTTTCCCGAAGTCACCATCTCTGCCTTCACTGAGACGGGCCAGGCAGAAACATCGATCATGGTTCCATTGCAACGGGCATACACCGGTAGAGAGCCTGTGATATCATCCCGCCTTGCTGACACTCCCTGTGCTACCCTCGGCATTCAGGGCTTCTTGGATCAACTCAATAGCACATTCGGAACATCATACTCCCTGGACACTTCATCACTCTCCTCCCTTCTCGAAGACTGCATCACAAACAACTACGACTTTGGCACAACATATGGCCGACTCCGCCAAATATGGTACACTGACAAATGGAGCACCGGTGTACAACACATACTTTGCAAATGGGAAGAGAAGGACTGGGAGATGCGACGAAAGGCACTTATTGGCAACCAGATCGTCAATCCACGGTTGCAACCTCGACGTGTCTGGGATCTATGCAGCAATCGGGTGTTGCCATGGTGGGCCGTGGGCATGCACAACAGGCCTTTGCCAATATCACATGGATGGATGGATGAAAAGCATCGGGTCAATGTATGGACACCTATCAATGGATATGAATGGCCTGTTCCCATCCCAAGGGATGCCAATCTGGACCTTATCCGCATTGAGATGCTCAATCTTGGAGCAGAGTATACATGGCTGGATGTTCTCTGTTTGAGACAGGTGGGTGGGAGGGGAGAGGATGTGCGCAAAGAAGAGTGGAAGCTGGATGTGCCTACTATTGGAGTAGTGTATCAATCTCCCTACCCCAGGAACCCAGCTGTGGTGTGTTACTTAAGTGGGCTAGGACGACCTTGCAGTCTGAAGGAGGGTGACCTCAATAGTGATCGGTCTTGGTTTCGACATGCATGGACACTACAGGAGGTTGGCAGCACAAGGGTGATTGCTGGGGACACACCAGATGGACCACTGCATGTCAAACCAATGGATAAGGATGGGAATTATGAAACTGAGCTACTGACCAGGTTTCACAAGCAGCTACAGTCAATGGGTTCAATTGTGGACATTTTTAGTGTGTTTGCAGCATTGAAGGGCATGCAGAATCAGGTGTCAACCAACCCATTGGACAAGGTTGCAGGACTGACATTTTGTCTGGGGTCTCAGATGATGCCATCATATGATGAGACCCAGTCTCTTGAGGAGGCATGGACAGCACTGGTGAATTCAATGTATACAGCAAGTCAGGGGAGATTGTTCTCCTTGTATCCTGAACCTGGAAATGCAGGCACAAAATGGAGACCTTCATGGGAACAGGTTATGATGACACCTCTGCCTGATCATGAAGACTTCAGCATCAATGTTAATCGGAATGAGATGAATGAAGACTGGTGTTATGTGGAGTGCATTGAAAAGGGGTTCATTCAGGGGTTGGCTGTTGTAGAAGGGGTTGATTGACATGGAGAGTTGATTGTTAAAGATGAGAATGGGATAGAACATGTATTCAATGTCATGGCCACCCACAAATGCCCAATACCTGAAGATGTGTACACACTGATTGGTACTGATCCACAACCATATCCCCAGTCATTCTCTTGGGTCCTTGGGAAAAGACTGTCTGGGGAAAGGTTTGAGAAAGTGTCTATACTCCAAATAATGGTCTGGAAGGACAGACAGAGATTAGGTCATCTGCGTCGAAAGATTATGAAATGGTGTCAGTTTATTCTCATTTGAGTAAGTACACATTATATCAAGGGGGTGGTGGAAATAAAATTGCACACACATGATGTACATTTTTGCATTTAAGCTGGTTGATTCCAAAAACCTGAGCTATACTAGGATATACTAGCCCTTCATCAAAAATCACAAAGAGGAGAACTGGGAAAAGTGAAAGACAACAATAAAAAGATCACTCAACAAACTGATCAGCACATGCAGCAGATTGCTGAAAGAACACCATGTCAGCAACCAGAACAAACTCTAGATGTTAAGTTAGCCTACAAAGAATGATTTAACATACCATTGAGGTTCAGTTGAGAAATGTAGGCCTGAAGAATGGTGAGTGTTGCAGCTGGATCCTCTACAGTCTCTTTCATGGGAATCAGGACATGCTCCAAGACCAGAGTCGACATTGTTGCCCTTAGGTGTTGGTTGTACATCATCATCGAATTATATGTCACATAGTAATGCGACATGATCCTAAGTAACAAAGAATAGTCAGCGCCGAAATCAAGATGCAGATTAAGAAACACACCTGCTCTGAACGCGGTTGAGATTGCGAACGGTGAACGGCGTGCCTTCATCTGGGGATTTCCCACTGGTTCGCGAAGAATGCGCGTCTCGGGAATAGAGACATGAGCTTGGTGCACTAGACAATGGTGTCGCGGTTTTTCAGGAAGTTTGTCGTTATATGAGCTAAATCTCGTAGTCTCCAAGGTTGGACTCGGAGCAGAGAGTACGGAGGAGGCTTTGTCGGCAGCACTAGACGGGTCCGAGTACATCTCAGTGATCGACGTGATGTCCTTGTCGACTTTGGATTTTGCGGATCCTGCGCCTCTACACCAACCTCGCCGTATCTCCATTTTCAAATCCTTCCTGCATCCTTCCGCTCTGTATCGGGATCGCACCATAATTTCCTCCTCGGCAGACTAACGAGTTTCCGTGTATGTTCGATGTCCTCTAACTAGTGTCGCAGGGTCGCGGCTGGTTTGAGTAGGACGGCGGCCCGGGACAATCACGGTCACTGCAGCACGTACTCGGATGTTCTCACGCTCTGACCATCCCGTCGACCACGATCACATCTACAAGCACCACACGGAGCGATGGAACCCGCGACCATCGTCTCACCAACGCAGCCGCACACCACGACCCTTCGAAACAGCGACTACACTTGCCACTACAAGACCTTACCACAGCCCACTACCACAGTAAAACCCGCTAAACGTTCCACCACGAGCATACGACCGACTAATCCTCAACTACAGTAAAGGACTGCCCGCTGCATTGGGCCGCCGCATAAGGTCTCGCCCGTGGATGCTCGAATCCTGATGAGCAGGGACTCGATGTTTCCGGTTTTCGAGTCCCTGAAATGCTGGGCGCGGCTGGTGATGATATTTGGTCAGCGCTCCGGGAGAATTTTTCTACACATCTCGTTCCGCGTGAACAGTTGATGTCAGGCATCAGACGGCGGGTCACTGTGCTAATGAACATAGACCAGCTGGCAGCACCGTTTTCGAAGGGCGCGTTACTCAATCATCAAACTCTTTCGGACGTAAAGACCCTTCTCACATTCTGGATCTATTTTCTCTAACGAAGAGACTGAACGTCGACCCGTCCCTTCTCCCGAGATACCGTGGACCTGCGCCTATACAACACGCATCGACTTCGAGACTTGTGTTTCTATCATTAGCATGCGCGAGAAGGAGTGAGTAGACGTGCGGGTCAAATAAGATGGTACGAGTATAATGTTTGCGGTTTTTCGATTTTTGACGCCGACTGTACAGGCTATTGCACCAAACGCAACGTACCTTGATTCCGTTGGCCCTGCAACGAGGCGACCTGTCAGTTTCAGTACTATGGGATGTGGTATTAGGAACCGTTGAGTTTACTTTCACCTGATATGGTTCAGCCAGCTAATTGTGGTACTTAGCCAAAAACATCTCCTCAGAGCAGTGTCCCATTCATCCCTGGACGACGAAACTGTTGCGCCACGCCAAGTCTATCGTTCGACGATACCGAGCTATCTGGCACTAGGTATGATTCTCGTCAGATTTACCGCCACCTTAATCTGATTTTGACATGGGTAGTGTCCTATCGCCGTGTATACCTAAAAGTTTGATGTCACTCGAGGCGAAGGCTCTCATTTCCTACCAAAGTTTACTGCCGAATAGCTAGCTTTCAAGCGTCAAGCCTGTCCCCGGGTGTTCTTATGCCTAGTAGAGACTCTGAAACCATGACGCCCTCCTTTCCTCGTGTAAGTCGCGTGTCTTCTTTATGCCTACTCTATTTTGATGTCCCTCTCTAATTTCAGCGACGAAATCCCTCGGTGATGCCTAGCTGGCTTGACGGTTCGGTCTGTACTCTTAGATCATCAATCATTATATGTACTTTTCTTCGGGCGGGGCAATGTAACTAACTGCAAGATGTTAAGTTAAATAACGTTACACTGGGAGGTCCAGGTCCTTCATAATAAAAGCGCAGTATAAGAACTTACGCCCAAAGACAAGAAGCCTTGCGCTGCTAAATACCGCATGACAGCCGCTTTGCCTTTTTCATGCGATGATCCCGCTCTAGTGATACCTATGAGGCAAGATGTTTATTGACGACTGCAATATAGCTAAGAGAATAACACGGACAGCTCCAAAATACCCTCCATGGCATCATCACTGTTACGGTCAGAATCTCACCCTCCAACTTCAATCCGTCCAAGTAGGTCCATGTCAAGATATCCTAGAACGACGTCAGCTCAGTATCACGCAAAAGGCGAAGCATCCTACCATAGCATCTTGCTTGTTCTCGATAGGTTTGATCGCAATCTCTGCCAGGGCAATAAGCCAGTCGGAAGATGACTCTCAATTGGAAGACCTTCCACGAAGAATTTCTTGTAAACGTCCTCCCTGGTCTGTGGATAGTACAAGAGAACACATCCGCTGCGTTCGTCGTCTTTCGGCCAACATACCCGGCTCCTCATCTGCGAGATGATAGTCGACGTGCCGACTCCTTTCATTCGTAGTACTGCACACCCATGACGATAATCATGTAGCTAGCAACGGAAATCGGTCGACATCGACGTTGAGAAACGTGTCTGGCTTGACGCCCGAAAGCAGGTCATCGACGGGGAGGTGGCATCATTTCCGCGAAGGGAACAAAGACGATGAGAGGTGCCAAACGACATGGCGATGATGAGGGAAGGGAAGAGCGGCAGTGTGAATGGATGTCCTTGTCCAGGGGCCATGCGCTAATCAACATAAACCAGTGAGTCCAAGTCGAAGAGAGAAGAAGGCACGTACGTAGGCGAGAACTTGACGATAACACGAGAGGTTGCGCCCATCCATTGACCGCATTCGGTCAGAGATGCGCCGGCTTAGCGTTTAAGAAGCATGCCTTTCCAGCGCTGGTAGTCGAGCTTGGCCACCCTGACTGAAGGCCATACTCGCTTGGCTTGCTTGGACTTCGGCGATTGCCTCTGTATCCAAACCGATGTCTAATCGCGGACATGGCTCTTCGTCGTCGTCGTCGTCTCCGAGTATACGTTTAATGGCCTCTTGCTAGCGTCGCCGGGTTTGGGACTGGTGAGCATAGAACCGTGACGCGCCAACTCGGCCAACTCAGACCTTCTCACGTTCCCACGATCACCACAAAATTGCGGAACTCATCCAAAGTCACACTCAGGTCGTCAGACACAGTTTTCGTCGCACCACTTTCTTCAAACCAACTACCGCTTCTGTCTAATCGTCGATTTCAAGAAAGATTTACCCACTGCATTGGAATGCCCTTCGCCTCCTTCCCACGTACGGTGGATGTCTGGTCGTCGCTCGAAATCGTAACGAATCCTGATGGACGTGTAGGAGGACAAGCTGGGAAGTTTCTGTTGATGAGCCTGCTGGGACCATGTGCAACGCCAGTGCTGACGCGCTGACGTCTCGTCAACGCCCCTCAAAGTATCGGGAGAATCTTGGGCGGACTACTTTCAGGCATTGGATGGTGCCGGTGAGAGGTTACCCAGACTTGTTTCCCTCATCATTCTAATGTACATATGACATCCACCAGTTTCCGTGTGCAGCACGGTGCCGTCATTTATTTTGCTCCCCTCCTGCATGCTCCCACAACTCTCCAACTCGAATATTTTGAAGAACATCGCATCGACTACGGCTTTCGTCCTTGATTCATTCTGTTTATTCCCTAACCAACATACGAGCTATTTCATCGACCACTGTTACCATAGCTGGTGATCTCCACATCCCTTCCCTTCGTCCTCTGTGAACTGGTCTAAGCACAGCCAGTCTTACATTTTATGGCGAATGGGACTCTCATATCCCAACGCATGCCTGCTCCCGTCGCTCTGCGTATTGTCCATCAACCGACTTCGTGTTTTACCAAGCAATCCACCTACCACCAAATGGGATTCGGCTGCATGTCAATTTAGATGCTGTCCCACCTCCTGGCGCATCCAGTGTTCGTTGGGATGGGCTCCAGAGATGGCATGCAGATATTGATATGGACGACTTCATGACCAGGTTGTCTGATACTGGAGTCGCTTACAGATCTCCAAGGTATGTAACAACTCGTCGGGATCGAATTTCTATTGACGCACGAGATCAGTCAGTGCTTCGCGTGTCTGCCTTTTTTGTTGGAGGCTGCAACGAAATCTGCGAACGCGATGTGAAACGAATTAATGTTGCTTAACTGCTTCATTATCAACTACGATGATGGCATACGCTTGGGAACTATTCGGTGAACTGATCACGAATGGCCGTCATATTCAAAGCTAGCGAGGCGACTTCCGATGAAGAAGGGAGCACCCCAGTTGTCTTCATGGATCAATTCCTTTTGGTCGTCGTTTAACGGCGCACATTTTCAATTATCGGCAGCGATACCTCCACCCTGGTAGATCCAAGACCATCTTCTATCGGATGCATCGCCCCTCAGTATTTTCGAACGCACAAGCGACTCTTTCAGCCACGTCAATCAGCATCGACAAATAATCGCCCTATCGCCTCTAGTCCCAAATGTTTCCAGCCAAATCGCATTGACCAGCCTGCATCCAATCGGACTCATAATCGACTCATGGCTAGTCTTTCCCAACGTCAAATCTAGGTCATGCTCCTTGAACCTATAACCTGCTTTTCCTTCCACTCTCGGTTGACGTCGACGGATTGGAGGCAACTCGACATTTCCGCACATCATGCTCTCCTGATCCCGAATACTTCGCCATTATCCGTCACTCCGATATTTCATCGTGCGACTGCGACTGTTTAACTGTGGGGGAATATCCTCATAGACGGCGTATCAAAACTCTCGAGTCTACATTCGCGGCATTCCTCGATCCCTCATCTCCCATCACCGCCGCAGGCCATCAGCACATTTCATCTGATAGAGCAGTTCGGAGGATATCCCATGGAATACGGGACTCCCGAAGGTTTATGGGATCGCCGTCGTATCAATTTATGACAACTTCGTTCAAGATGGTTGGACCAAAGCGGGAGATTTGGACGTCGCTAGCTTCTGAACATCGAGGTCAAGTTACAACGAAGCGTTGAGTGCTCTGGGGCTGTGGATTCCTTCATGTCCGCCGACAACATCGCACATTGGTAGCGGATACTAGGTATGATTCTTGTCAGATCCACCGCTACCTTCATCTGATTCTGATCTCGGTAGTGTCGCAATATCCTGTACGCAAAGTTGACAGATCTACCATCCAAGTTGGTTCCTCGTTGGTAGAGGCTAACTTGCCCTTATTCGTGCGGGACGAGTCTGGGGTGCCGTTTCTTTACCGGTCGAAAAGTGCGGTCCGAGTTCGTTGTGTTGTTGGGATGAATCCCAAGGGGAACGTTTCGGAGACTGGAAGGCCATGGACCGCGATCCTAGCAGATACGTTAGCACAATGGATAGTGTATACCTCTGCGGCGTCTAGACGTATTTGGTCGGAACTTTGGGCACTTTACCTTTCCGTCATTTGAGAATCCTCGATATCGTCTCTAACATTACGACGGCACGTCGATATTACGCAATCCTCAGTAATCATTTCGAACGTAGCAATAGTCTATTCGGAGTCAGCTCGGGCTATCCCACCGTATTTAGCGAAAACTTGACCATATCATTTGGAGTCGAGCATCCATTGAAACAGGAATTAAGTTTGATGTCCGCAGACGGAGGAGGAGGAAACTGGTTGTTACTTCAAATAGTTCCTGTTTGAATTATTCGAGAGGTTTCACCACTTGTGCTAAATCTTTGTTCAAGAAGAACGCTGGGCTACGCAGAAATGAGAGCCGGTGTTTCTAGAGATATCTTGATGGGCTAGGGAGCGCGCCTATTCTAAGTAGCGCTTATTGATAAACCTGTGCATGCCGTCCTTGACAAAACTCGTGCCTTTGCCCTCATCCCACTCATCTTTGCCATGATAAATTCTCCAAGCCAACATTCCCGATCCAAGCGAAACAAGCCGCTCCTTGGGGCGGAACGTTTAAGAGCCAGAGAAGACGGAGACTTCTGCCATGTTCACACGAAGAGTCATCGCATCAGCGGCAAGAATTCACACCTTGATCAGTGACACCTGCCTACCTCGAGCGCCTCGTGGAAAACAGCTTTCCCTTTGACACTCCCTTGACTGCACACCTTTCCGAGCCTGGAACAGAACCACCCTACATTGTGGATTTACCGACTCGTCCCATGGAAGAGCAATCATTCAGTGATACTCCCGAAGATTCCGATATATTATCTTACCCATGGCCTCCGGAAGTAAGTCAGCCAGCGAACAAACCGAGAGGAGGTTAATAACATATTTCCAGGACATCGTTTTGCCCGAAGTCACCATCTCCGCCTTCACTGAGACAGGCCAGGCGGAAACATCAATCATGGTTCCAAGGCAACGAGCATACACCGGTAGAAAACCTGTGATATCATCCCACCTCGCTGACACTCCCTGTGCTACCCTCGGCATTCAGGGCCTCTTGGATCAACTCAATACCACACTCGGAACATCATACTCCCTGAACACTCCATCACTCTCCTCCCTTCTCGAAGACTGCATCGCAAACAACTATGACTTTGGCACAACACATAGCCGACTCCGCCAAATATGGTACACCGACAAATGGAGCACCGGTGTACAACACATACTTTGCAAATGGGAAGAGAAGGACCGGGAGATGCGACAAAAGGCACTTGTTGGCAACCAGATCGTTAATTCATGGATCGAGTTGCGACCTCGACGTGTCTGGGATCTGTGCAGCAATCGGGTGTTGCCATGGTGGACCATGGGCAGGGACAACAGGGTTTTGCCAATATCACATGCATGGATGGATGAGAAGCATCGGGTCAATATATGGACACCTATCAATGGATATGAATGGCCTGTTCCCATCCCAAGGGATGCCAACTTGGACCTTATCCGCATTGAGATGCTCAATCTTGGAGTAGAGTATACATGGCTGGATGTTCTCTGTTTGAGACAGGTGGGTGGAAGGGGAGAGGATGTGCGCAAAGAAGAGTGGAAGCTAGATGTGCCTACCATTGGAGTAGTGTATCGATCTCTCATTGAGATAGGGCTAACTGTGGTGTATTACTTGAGTGGGCTAGGGCGACCTTGCAGTTTGAAAGAGGGTGACCTCAATAGTGATCAGTCTTGGTTTCGACGTGCATGGACACTACAGGAGGTTAGCATCATAAGGGTGATTGCTGGGGACACACCAGATGGACCACTGCATGTCAAACCAATGGATAAGGATGGGAACTATGAAACTGAGCTACTGACCAGGTTTCACAAGCAGCTACAGTCAATGGGTTCAGTCCTGTCACTTACTAGTGTGTTTGCAGCATTGAAGAGCATGCAGAATCGGGTGTCAGCCAACCCATTGGACAAAGTTGCAGGACTGACATTTTGTCTGGGGTGTGAGATGATACCATCATATGATGAGAGCCAGTCTCTTGAGGAGGCATGGACAGCACTGGTGAATTCAATGCATACAGCAAATCGGGGGAGATTGTTCTCCTTGTATCCTGAACCTGGAAATGCAGGCACAAAATGGAGACCTTCATGGGAACAGGTTATGATGACACCTCTGCCTGATCATGAATACCACACCATCAGTCTTAAACATCAGAATGAAATGGATGAAGACTGGTGTTATGTGGATTGCATTGAAAAGGGGTTGGTTCAGGGGTTGGCTGTTGTAGAAGGGGTTAATCGACATGGAGAGTTGATTGTTAAAGATGAGAATGGGGTAGAACATGTATTCAATGTCATGGCCACCCACAAATGCCCAATACCTGAAGATGTGTACACACTGATTTGTACTGATCCATGGGGGTATTCTCAGTCATCCTCTTGGGTCCTTGGGCGAAGACTGTCTGGGAAAAGGTTTGAGAAGGTGTCCATACTCCATGTCTGGGATGACAGACAGAGATTTCTTCAAAAGATTAGGGAGGAGTGTCAGTTTATTCTCATTTGAGTAAGTACACATTATACTATCAAGGGGGTGGTGGAAATAAAATTGCATATACATGATGTACATTTTTGCATTTAAGATCAGGTCAAGGCTGGTTGATTCCAAAAACCTGAGCTATACTAGGATATACTAGCCCTTCATCAAAAATCACAAAGAGAACTGGGAAAAGTGAAAGACAGCAATAAGAAGATCACTCAACAAACTGCAATAAGAAGATCACTCAACAAACTGATCAGCACATGCAGCAGATTGTTGAAAGAACACCATGTCGGCAACCAGAACAAACCCTAGATGTTAAGTTAGCCTATGAAGAATGATTTAACATACCATTGAGGTTCAGTTGAGAAATGTAGGCCTGAAGAATGGTGAGTGTTGCAGCTGGATCCTCTACAGTCTCTTTCATGGGAATCGGGACATGCTCCAAGACCAGAGTCAACATTGTTGCCCTTAGGTGTTGGTTGTACATCATCATCGAATTATACATCACATAGTAATGCGACACGATCATCGCCCCAATATCCACTCAGCTGACATTTCTCTAGTGATGACATCTGCATGCTTTTGAATCAAGCCAACATCACCATCGCCGTACAAACTTGGCAAGCGAAGGATTCGCACGTAACTGATAAATGATTGGCCAGCAGAAGGGATGGCTGAGATAGGGATGGCCTACAGAAGTCGTTGAACAACCTCATCATGATTTCGGATGACACACAAGACAATTCCAGCATTGAGGTTGTCGGCCAATTTGGATACAAACTGTGACTCAATAGGCAACTGTTAGTTGAGCAAGCTCAGATAGCATTGGAGCTTGGAATGGTTAGCAATGATAATACCCTCGCCATATGTACCATACTGTGGTCGACCTGTAAGTCCAAGCATTTCGAGCACATCCTGCAAAGACAGCTCAACCCGGCGACCCTTCTCTAGATCTGGGTTCCCTTTAGGCTGGAAGATTGACGCTCTAGGCTAGTGCGTCGCAGTACACACGAGAACCTGGAGAGATTCATCCACAAACGACTCCTCCAGCAGGGTATGATCTTCCCAGCGTGATGGATACCGAAACCAAAAGGAAGGAAATCATGAAGGTTGGAACCTTTGACGTTGTTGGCTTCTTCTGTCAGAATTTCCTGTGCAGCACCGTCAGCTTTGACGAACTGAGACATCGTCCCTTCTCCACCACCACGTCCGTCCCTCAGGAACTTTGCTGTTTTTGCAGTCTCCTTTCGGAAATGCACAAAAACCGGTGTTTGATTCCTTCCAGCCAGGTCGAAGGCTTTCTCGTCCGACTCGGACTTCGTTCGTCATTCGGTACCGCTTGATTGCTTTCTTTTCTGTAACTCCGAAGGACTGTTGGCCGGCAACGAAGCATCGACGTAGAAAAGGCCTTTGAATTCGTCTACGAGGAAGATTTTGGCGGCATCCCGATCATTTGGAATAGGGCAGATAGTCCAATGAGACGCATATACTCAGTACTTTTCTCCAAGAAATGGATTCTTCAAGTGATGATGTTCTCCAGAACTGGACCACTTTCGTCGTGGATTTCATCGACGATGATGAGGCGAAAGAGATTGGTATCGTGACATATCGGTCTAGATATCAAAGAATAGTCAGCTATAAAATCAAGATGTAACTGAGCAAGTCTACCTTTTCCAAGAACTGGATGAAGCTTGGGAACTGTGAACCCGCACGCCTTCGTCCAGCGATCCCCAGTTAATTCGCGAAGCATCCAGCCTACACCCTTCTCGTGCCTACATGCATGAGCTTGGTGGTCCAGACAATGACGCGAACTTTGTCGAGACTGTAGTAGTCGGGGGCTCCGTAGGATTAAACTCGGAGTCAAGAACGGAGGGTACGGAGGAGGCTTTAGCGGCAGCAGTGACCGGGTCTGAGTGCAAGTCAGGGATCGACGATATCCTTGTCGACTTCTGATTTTTCGGATCCACCTTGCCGTCCCCGCCTCGTCATCCGACGATTCTCTATTTTCAAACCCCTTCTTTGTAACTCGTCATCCTTTCGCTCCATATGGGGGTTGCACCATAGCCGATACTCTTCTTCGACGGACTGACAAGTTGAGAGAACTGTTCGCCGGTTATTGGTATAATGACCGCTTGCTAGGGTTGGGGCTGGGCGTCACCGCCAGGTTCGTGTAGGACGGTGGCCCGGGACGGTCACGCCGGCAGCGCGTACTCGGACATTCTCAGTCGACTGTGTCTGTCGTCTCTTGGCCTCGGCTCCTTCTTCAGTACTGCACGTCCATGATGGTTACTATGTAGCTAAGCTAGCAACCGGAATCAACCATATTGTACGACCTCAACGTTAAGGAACCTGTTTTGCTTGTCGCCCGAAGCTGAGTCGATGAGCAGGCCGTCGAGGTGAGGCGGCATAGGGAACAAAGACGATGGCAGGTTTTGTGGGCACGTATTCAGCGATGGTCAAGTAGGGAGGGGAAGTGCGACATTGTGAATAGATGTCCAGGTCCAGGTCCAGGGCGTGCACTAATCGAGAAAAACCAATGAGTGGAAGTCGAAGAAAAAAGAAGGCACGCACCTAGGCGAGAAATTGAACATGTCATGAGAGGTCGAGCCCACTGTCCATTCACCCAGATCTCAACGTGTTCGGTCAGAGATGCACTTCAGCGACGAAACCCAGTGGCCTTCTAAGCATCAAGGAATATGGTCAATGATGGGATCAAGACGCAGCTTACGAAGCATACCTTTATCTCGAGCTTGGCTTCACTCTAATGATCCCATCTGCTTATTAGATCTGCAGGCAGACCATTGAACTGGACGCGGTAGGCGAGAAGCCGGAGGAAAAGTGGAGTACGGGGGTATAGCAGAGAGTATACTGTGGCAATACCACTGCCCCAGGTTTAGACGTCATTCGTGGCGGTCGTATCGTGTCCGTTGGGCGCGTCGTTGTGTTGTTCAATTTGCTGGTCAACGTAGATCACGACGTTGGGCTATAAAAAGCACACCAGAGCACACCTGATTTTGACTCAAATTTCAAATACTAACGTTTAATTTTAAGTTATTTATTTCACTTACTTACCACCATGTCGCTGGACGTCCAGATATACTTGAAGCCACGACCAATCTCCTCCGTCTTTGGGCACTCAAATTATCTACCGTTTCAATGGAACCCCGACTTCAAGTATGGTCCATTTTTCGCTGGCTACGGGACGATTCCCTCCAATGCTACAGAGGTATACACCATCCACTCCCCCGACCTATCTGCTGGGATCGCGGCCTTCCATAACGAACTCATTCCCAGCCTCCAAGACGAGCCCCCTGATCCAAAAAAAGCAAGCCGTTCCTTATGGCCCAACATCTATGAACTTGGGGTAGCGAAGCTGAAACCAGTGACTCAATTCCTGCAGGACAGCGAAGACCACGTCAATCGACTCTACTACGCACCATTCTCGCCACCACTACAAGCTGAGGATGGTCCCGAGTGGCATAAACTATTCTTTTCGATCCTGGTTCGACGCGATGTCGAATTCCACTACGGTGATAATGAACTGGAGATATTTGTCTGGGCCTATTTGCATTACATGGTGTTCTACGTCAGCCGTAAGTGACCACAATAATGACCTTTGTCTTTTCTTATTGTCGTAGTTCCATGGAACAGGTTGGGGAAAGAGATGTATCGTCGTATGGAGGCATATATCACCAATACCCCCTTTTCAGCTGAAGGGTCGTTGTCAATCGAAGCATACAGGGCGAATGCTCTTGTTTTCCCATCAATGTACACCACCCTCGGTAATACAGATGATCAACATTCCAGCGTTAAGTTTTCCAAGAATAACAGGGGTGCTCGGATATGTAATGGCGACTCTTGTACCGTGACACCCGCCTTTCTCCTTCGTGTACGTCGCAAATTTTCTTTTAAGCTTATTCTATTCTGACTTCTCTCTCCAATTTCAGCGACGGAAACGCTCGATGATGCCTGATGACGCTGATCTGGCTTGACCAAGTCGGTCTCTCGAGTCTCGGATTATTCACACTCGGACAGCCTAACACGTTACATACTATTTATTGTGATTTAGAACAATCCCCTGTGTAGCAGGTTTGTAAATTATTCATCAGATTTCAACTAAAATGCGGTTAAGAGAACAACTCGTACAGCTCTGGCAAAATACAAAAATCAACCCCTCATAGCATTATCACTAACAGCACATCCTCGTGTCGATGGGACGGATATGATTGACTTCGGCCTTGGCTGAAGATGATACAACTTCCACGCTTTAGTCCCATGCGTTCGCCGTTCCTTCAACAATAGCATATAGACTTCGACGGACAATGACTCAGAAGGGGCTGGCTGGAGGAAAAATTAGTCACGTCACGAAGGGAGAAGGAAGATGCAGCGATCATTCCAGGATTGAGCGCGGATCCGTCTCGTCTTCTACTGTAAAGCAAAGCTAAGCGAAATACACAAAGTCAAGAGGTTGGTACGTTTACCGATAGCAAGGCATTGCCGGTGGCTGACATTGTGCAGCCAAATGTAGTTGGGATCCCGCGTCCGGAAGTAGATCCATTACAAGATATACGCATGCCTGAAAGCTCAGCATCGGGCAAAGGGGGTAAGGCATCCTGCCACAACAGGTTTCCACCACCAGGAAGTAGTCGTGCAGTAAAGTGGTGTCAGAAGATGGAAGACCTTCTGCGAAGAATTGCTTGTAAAAAGTCCTTCCTGGTCTGTGCACGCATCGGCTGCGCTCGTCGTCTCTCGGGTCATCCATGACAGGAATAGTGATGTTCCTTTACTTCGTAGTCCTGTACGCCCATGACAGGAATTGACTAAGCTGTATCCTTTGAAGCCACTTTCAAATAGACGCTGGACGATCCGGTTCGTGGAGATTCTTCCATGTCTCTTTCAAACATTCGTCCCGTGAATGGTCAAGAGGAACCTGGATCATGATCGGCGACTTCGAGCCTGTCAGTGTCTGGTTTGTCTTTCAAAGCGCAGTGGATAAGGAGCAGGTCGGTGGCGTTGTTGACAAAGAGGATGACACGCTTTGTGGGTGCATATTCCAAGTATGCTGGCTTCGACATAGCGGTCGTGAGAGAAGGGAACCACGGTATTGCAATGTCCGGGGGCCGTGCACTAACCGAGGGAAACCAATGAGTCCAAGTTAGAGAGCGAAGAAAACACGTACCTAGGCGAGAAATTGAAGATAGCATGACAGAACATGCCTATCTATTCAACCAGATCACGTGCACTCCTGCAACGATCCGGGTCTTTACGTCTGTTTGGGAAAACCGCTTATCGCGTCCTCGAAATGACGACCTATGACTCCTCCAACACAGAAGCCCGGTTGTTCTGCCATCGACGAGAAAGTACATCCTCCTGGCACGGCGAGCATGAGTAAAATCAGTCTAGTAAGACGAAAAAAGGTACCTGAGAAGGAGTCGCCTCCTTTTCCAAAGGTCACTTGACCTGCCTGTTAAGACTCTTGCCCCTTTGAGATCCCGAGAACTTGTCCAACCATCGCTTCACTAGCTGATCAACCATTTCCTCAATCCAAACGACCCTGGGTTGTTCACACGAAACATTCCTTCTGCTGCCCGGTGGTAGCACCAAACGAAAACATTCTCATCCGACGTATGCAGTCCCTGGAATACCTCTTTATCGTGGACGCGCAGGTCTTCTTGTGATAGACGGCTGATAGCGGAAGAGGATGAAGATCCCAGAGAGACGTCAGAGTAGGGAAATTTTCGGGAAGAATATTGGTGTTTGAAGGATATGGGAAGCTTGGTCGTCGTATTCCCGATGGACAGCCCGCAAGGTCGGTATGATACGTCGAAGCAGAAAAGTCCTTTGATCCGTCTACGCAGAGGAAAATGGCAACATCCTGATGAGTGGAAAGAATGGCAAATAACCCAATGAGGTGTACACAATCGTTGGTTTAGTGCTCCATGCAACGGATCGTTCGAATAATGATGCTCTGCAGAACTGGACCACGTTCATCGCGGCTTTGTTGAGGATATGAGGGGGATGCTTTTAGGTGTTACGTTAGTCTAAATATTAAGGAATGGTTAGCTACGAAGTCAAGATACGACTGAGCAGAGCTACCTTTGTGAAGCTTGCTCGAAAATCTGGGAACGGTAAAAGGGCGTGCCATCGTCTCCGCTAATAGTTTGCAAAGAATCCAGCCCACGCGCGTAGCATCTTCAACGTTAACATGCCCATTCCGCATAAGCTTGGTACACCACGATTTTTGTCGTGATATGAAAACTGTGGTAGTCGAAGCTCCATAAACTGGTTTTCGCAATCAAAGTAATGGAGAGCATGAGGAGGCCTTGTTGGAAGCAGTGACCGGGTCTAGGTACACCTCAAGTAGCGATCCGTCTCTGTACCCAGCAATTGTCAAAGATCGTGTCCTTGCCGGCTTTGGATTTTGCGAATCTGGCGCCTCTTCCCCCACTTTGTCACCGTCCCAACCTTCAATACTTCTTCGTTATCCTCTTCAAAGTTCACAGCAACACCATCTCGTTATCAATCTCCGCTTCCGTCCTCCTCAGCATGGTCCGCGGTCGTATTCAAAAGATTGACGAGTTGAGAGAAATGTTTGCACGTTAGCATCGCTGAGGTCTGGGGCTGTGTGTCGACGTCAGGATCGTAAGTGCCAAAAGTGCGCGAACCCATATGTTCTCACGCCCCGACTATCATCACAAAATGGAACTTATTGACTACATCACTTATACAAGCACTAGCAATATAAAAACGTCGCCTGGAACGACGGAACGGAGACTGGTTGTCGCTTCAAGTCCTGGTTGTATTACTATTTGAGAGATTTCTCCGCAGTGAAATCTTTATTCAAGAAGAGCGCTGTACGACGTATCCAACGAGGTATTATGGATATTCAAACTGTCCAAAACAGCATATCGCGTTGTATTTAACTTTTCTCTCCATGATAACAACCACGGGCAGTCCAGGTGGCCATAGCGGCCCAAGATGTGCATTAATTATCATCACCTCGTCGGAACTACCACACGATATTTTGATCGAACGAAGATATCTCCCTCTTGAACTGATCAAAGCGGTAAGGGGGTCCCATAGCGAGGGCTGCGTGTAGGGAATCCAGAGTGACAGATGTTGCAAATTTGGGAGGAATTTGATAGAAGCAAGCGCATCGAAGATAACTTTAACTTCCACGCTCCGAAGTGTGATTTCTAGGGACACCAGACTGTCCATCAACAAGAGACAGCCTTTGACGAAGACCTGATGGAATGCGACGGGATTCTGAATGGCTAAGCTGGTAAGGGTACAACGAGAACGGTGGGCAAACTCGTTCATCACCACAACAACGCTATGCACATCAGATGCGTTGGCGGAACAAATCATGGGGTCCTCTAAGGAAGGTAAGCGCAGATACGAAAGTAGATGTGGTGACGACACAAAGAGGCGTCGGAGATTGGGGAGGTGAATGTGATGAGTAAAGACGATATTGGGATCAGATGCTGGATTTACAAGAAGATGGCATTCTACAAGAGACCGATACACTTCAAGGTTTGAAACATTGCCCATGAATGACGCCAGATGGGTGATATGAAGAGGGAACATGAAATCGCCGAGCCCATGGGTATCATGTAAAGCCACCTTTCGAAGGCAGGAGGCTTCAACGAAGACTCTTCGGACATCTTTGGGCAGCCTCGCTCTGCTAGATGGTGGGATGTGCGAAGTTTTCATAGTCAGAGATTCTAGGCAAGGGATCTTTCCGCGAACCACCTTCAGCTGCTCCAACAAAGTCAAGGATATCTGTAGGTCTGTGCTCCTCCAGCGATGTGACTCCTCGAGGATCACAGTAAAGGCTTGGACGGCCGCATCTTCATTGTGGCCGTCCTCAAGTTCTTCAAATCTGATATCGAGAGGATGCTGTGCCGAACGAAGCATCATGGCTTGGATCGCAGGTACTGTATGACAGCGATCCGTTGGACTTGCCCAAAATCGCAGGACTATGTGCGACCACAGCTGAGGATAGGATAAAACAATATCCCTCCAAGTACCGCACACATGGCTGAGCTTCCACGGACCCTGTGAGAAATCCAGCGCCTCTGGTGCATCCCAGCCTAGGGGCTCCATGTTCCACAACGAAGTCTGTACCTCGCGAAACACAGTACCGAGAATTTCAGTGGGAAGCCGCCGGATTGGGGCTAGCGTTGATGAGTAGGCCACCATGGACTTGTGGACAGCATCGCGATGCCTTTGCATGTCCGATCTGATTTCATCGATACGGTCTAGCAAGGTGTCGTACAGTGAGATCTGCTGTTGGAGAACCTCGATATTTTGCGGTATCCATTCATGGTCGGTATCGAGGAAAGGTCGTGTTGCACGAAGAATACCAGAGATCTGAGAATTGAGAGTATCGGGTGGGAGTACAGGCTCTGGTACAGAACGGGCCACTGCATCCAAGTGGAACATTGCATCTGTCGTGTTCATGGTGCCTGCAATTTTCTTGATTTAGTTCTTCTTCTGTGATATACGCAAGTGGAACGTACTTCTCTTGAATGTTCGACTGCCCTTCAAGTTGACAATCCGTCAGAGTAAGTAAAGGAGACGCCCCGGACCGTAAAGCCGCAAGATTCAAATTATTTGGGCGGAGTTCGTGATTATAATTCTTACCCGTGAACCATATGCATCATCGGCTGCACATCGAACGTGGAGACAGGTGCCTATAATTTCATCTCATGGAAATATTAACTTATCCAGTAAAGCATAGATTTACCCACTACGAATGGAGAACACCGAGGAGGCCTTCAAGTTGTCGGCAGCAGTGACAGGGTCTACGCCAACTGGCCATCCAGCCTTGGACAGAACTCTGTAGCAGAGATAACTTTCTCTTACTTCGAGACCGGCAACCAGATCGTAAAGTGAGACCCCAAAGAGGGTCTTGACCCTGACCAGCCCTGCTCTACCGCGGTGATGTCGTTCTCAAGGATGTTACCGCTGCCGGTCCGCTCATCGCGACTATCCGCGTCAACTACAAAGACGGGTCCACAGATACGATTTACAAGGACACGACCTGGAAGATACTCTCTTCCGTCCCCCCAGCTGGGTGGACCAGCCCGAGTTTCGACGACTCGAAATGGGGGACCCCGGTGGTGAAGCTAGCGGGGACGCAGACACCTTGGGGCCGCCCGTGGGCGTACCCCCCCGCGATTGACATGGACCCAGCACAGACGATCTGGACGGACGAGGTGAAGAACGGCGTCGCGCCGGTCGGGCACAGGGCGTTCCGTACCACCATCACGTCGCCCTATGGAAAAGCAGCCGTGTGCGGGAAGATGGTCATCGACGCGTAAGTCGCTATCTGCGCGTTAGGTATAACTAGAACTCACGTGCATGGTCAGCGATAATAACTACACTCTTTATGTGAATGGTGATTACCTCGGCCATGGTGGAGACTGGCACACCATGCAGGCGTACTCTGTTCCGATTTTGGACCCGGATGTTAATGTGATCGCTGTCGATGGGGAGAACGGGGCCGTCTCGCCTGGGAGTACGCAGCCGAATGCTGCTGCTGTTGTCGCTGCGTTGGTCATTGCGTATAATGACGGGAGCTTTGCGACGTTCTATACGAGCAAGAACTGGAAGGCTGTTCATAGTGTCCCGAGTGGCTTTGAAGAGAAGGATTACGATGATGGATCTTGGATGGCGGCGTCGGAGTATGGTACTTTCGCGACGAGCTCGTATAAGTCTGCTACTACTATTCCTCGAACTTAAAAATTCTGAGTTGCATAGTATATTTCCTTTTGACCAGCGTACTTGCTTTTCTGAATAGAGTTTGTGTCTGAGTTGTTTTTCTGGCGGTTGCTCTCCAAACCGCAACAAGTCCTTTGTGAATCGTGATGGCCGATCCCAGTCCTAGCTTATTTTTTTTTGCGCTGACTTCTTTATTCCATCGCGTCGTATATATTTCATTTCTTACTTCAGTGAAATCTGTAATTTTTTACCCATAAATTCGCTCGCCAGCTTGACAGGCTGACCAATACTACTCATAGGTCAAGCTGAGCCAAACATCGCCTGTTCGTCTTGAACCACAACCACGACTACTCTCTCGCTCATTTCTCATGCAAGCTCTCAACGGTACCAGCGGTACGCCCTTCCCGCCTTCCCGCCAGTCGTTCCCGTCGCTGACCCGCCTTTAGTCCTAGGCTTCGCCGTCGCGCTCGTTCTGTTCCTCGTCTTCCTCTGGTTCTACCTCTCGCCGCTCTTTCGCAAACCTCAGCCTAAGCCAACGTACTCAAAGTACCTACCGCCCTACACGCCGCCGTCCATCTACGACCACGCTGCTTACAAGTCGCCCATAGCCTCGCCGCCGCTCTCATGTTCGCCGCCCTCCTCAAAGTACTACTTACCCACGATGCGATACTCTCCCGCTCCGCATTCTGTCTTCTTGCAGCATAGTCATGACGCACACGTCCCTTCCAGAGCCTCAGTGTATAACGATGGATATCCCGTGGGGTTGGGCATCAATTGGCGGTTTACGCGTGCCTGCTGAATTATTCTATCATCGTGCTTTGGGTTTTTCGGTCTAGGCTCTGCTGTGTAAATAGGTTGTTGGAGATAATGATGTCGCCTGTCTTTCCTCAGTAAAACACGTTCGGAAAGCGCGATGTCATAATAAAGGAAGACCGTTTGTCAATGCGTTGTGATGTCATTTGCTCGCGTCGCCGCCCGCAAGTTGGTCGTTGACCCCAATAAGGAACGGCCGGGTCCACAGCCCTAGCACTGCCACCAGCATTGGCATGTCCTGCACTGCAACGTTCTACGGCTCCTACTAATGATACTTTGCCCATGTCCAAGGTCCAGATATACCTGTAGCCACGGCCAGTCTCCTCTGTCTACGGTCACGCGAAATATATACCATTTCGATGGCACCCCGACTTCAAGTATGGTCCATTTTTCGCCGGCTACGGGACGATCCCTTCTGACGCCACAGAGGAGTACACTATCCACTCTCCTGACCTATCTGCTGGAATCGCGGCCTTCCATAACGAACTTGTTCCCAGCCTCCAACTCGAAGTTCCTGAAATAAGCCGCTCCGAGTCTTCGTGGCCCAGCCGAATTGAGCTCGCGAGGTAATACGAACAACCAATCTCCCAGCTCCAGCAATGGCGGTGTTTTGAAAACCAATGACACCATGACGCCCTCCTTTCACTTTCGTGTATGTCGCGTATCTTGTTTATGCTTACTCTATTCCAACTTTCCTCGTCACTTTCAGCGAAGAAACCGACCAACGGCATTGAATGATGCTGATCTGGCTCAACTTGTGTCGACCCTGGGCGATGTAACATGAAAAAAAAAAGATTTATATCGCTTTGCTACGTCCGGCGTTGGACCGTGCCGTGTAATCCTACCCTATTTTCTCTGTATATTTATGTATGGGTAAAATTCAAATCTGGGCATTACTTGTATATTCATTAATTCGTACTAAGACATCATACAAGTCCGTGTGTTGTGTCTAAGCGTAGAGTGTCATGGTCAGAAAATGACAGAAAGACTGCATAAGCGACGTTATTTCCGTCGCAAAAAAGAGGGAAGGAGGCTGCCCGAGCGTATGCGGAAGAAGTACGTAAGTACGTATACCATTACGATCTGTGCCATTCATCGACATCAGTCAATTACGAAGCAGGCCTCGTGAAGAACTCACATTAAAAACAATGAACCCCACAAAGACACCCATATCGCGCCAGTGATTATCATATTTGATATTGAAGTTCGATTCGAGGTAGGCTTCCGAGGTGCGGAAGGGGCAGAATGAGCATGCGGATGTGGCGGTAGGGTCAAGGAGGTACCCCCCTGCGTAGCTGATAAAGAGATTCATGTATTCGCTGCATGTTCGGTCTTCCGGTGGCACGATGGTGACATATTCGAGAGGAGAACAGGTTAGAAGAGAGTTTCCTGCGGCTGTGGAAGAGCATTGGGTAACGAAAAGAGAGAAGAGAAGGAAGTGTGGCGTACCATATCCAATTATTCCTTCAAGGAGGTAGGTAAACGGAGAGAGACGGTACATCCACTGCCACCAGCCTAGAAGGGCGTAAGGCTGGAGGACGCCGTTGCTAAAAGTTGACGTGAGATTCATGGCTGTCAAAGAGGAGACAGTAAGCTTACAATATAATCACGAACGAAACGAATGGCGAGAAAAGCACGGTGGCGATCTCCGCTCTGGGCGCCATAGCTGCTATAGCCTGGAGCATGTCAATAAGGGAAAAATAATATCAGAGATCTTCAGAAACGCACCTGGCTAAACGTCGACGTATACAAAGGATACAGAACGCCGAGCATCAAGTAGGTATACCCAGCACGGGAGGTATCGAATCCGACAGCCCAATACCACGTGCAGAATAGCAAACTGGAAGCGATGATCCCCCATGGAACCTCCGCTAGAATCTGTGCGGTGACCAACGCACTCCAGTGATACATCTTACTCGGCCGCTCCCGGATCTCATACACGCTTCGCATGTTAGCAAATTGCACTTGTATCTGGCCGCCCATCGGAACACAGAGTACAGTAGGGATGAACACCGCCTGGAGTACGTTAACGTCATGGATGTAATAAAAGTTGGGGAGGCAGGACGCACGAAAATCTTATTCAACGTTCCCTGCTGACTATCCGCCGAGTGATAGAACGTCACACCGATGAAGAGTCCTCCGATGGCATTAAGAACCATCTTAGACATGATGTATGTCGGGTCCCGCCAGAAAGCAATGGTGTTTCGGTGGAGAAGAACATGCATCTGGTATAGCCACGACGTTGGGGTATACGCTGCTTGCACGGGCGGGTGAATTCGGCCCGTCGTATGAATATCAGTGATCTGCCGCTGCATCTCCTCAAACTCACACGACTCCCGCCAGACAGTGCGCCAGTCTTGTGTGCTCTTGGCTGTGGCTCCAGCACCGATGACATCAAGCATGAATTCCGCACTATAGATGCTCATGAGTCACTTGCGGAAGGAACTTGAATGGTACGTACGGGTTTTCATCAGGAAGACACGGGCGCGATCCGTGCGCCTCGAAGTAACGGATGACAGTAGAAGAGTGTGGGCCGAGGTCACCAAAGTAGACAGTTTGTCCGCATTTTTGGAGAAGGAGGAGCCGGTCGAAGACTTGGAATAGTTCGGCCGAAGGCTGTGATTAGAAGTTAGTAACTTGCATGTCCTCGATGTCGATATGTGAATTAACCTGATGTATTCTGCATGTTCCGGGTGAGTAAAGCGAAGTAGCGGCGACTATGTACGTACGTGCAAAGAATTGCTTGTCCGCTATCAGCCAGCTGCCGTAGGAAGTACATTGATGGCCCAAGCGCTTTGTGAATCAAGGGCCGGACGTCGGCTCGTCCAAGAAGAGCAGTAGCGCAGGCTGAGAGGCGCATTAATCAGGATTAATTGCAAGGCAAAAAA
>JAUEPT010000156.1:0-77998 GCA_030435635.1 Armillaria borealis
CCGAAACCTACCTTCTCTGTCGGTTAACGTGCGCGCGGGAAGCTAGGAGGGTGTGCGGAGGACGTGGGACGAGAGTAAACGCCCGTGGTAAGCCACTTGACTGTCATCCTAATGGCACTACTGACTATTTTCTAGCTATGCTCGATGTCAACTGAATGTACTCGATTTATCACATGGCATCTGGTGAGTATTTTGGTAATTTCTATTGATTCAATCTAACGACTTTGCTACAGAGCTTTGAAACGGACGTGGGTGCACACACGGAGAGGAGAGAATGCGGTGAGTGCAGCACACCACTACGCGTCGGCGCGCGCAGGGAGATGGATTTGCACCGAAGTAGACCAGTAAGCAGACTCGGCCGAGACCGTTATCCCACCACTAAGCAGTTCTGTAGACGACTACAAACCCCACCCTTCCCATTCGCCTCCTCGCTTGCTATATTCGACGTCGAGTTGATGGGACGACTCGTATGGTGGGTCCAGCATGGGATTTTTGGGTCTACCCTCCATCCATCACTGTGGTAGGCCTCGCCATCATTTTTTATCGATACAGACTAAAGAGTTTACTAGAGAATACACAATACAGGAGTTGGCCTGCAGCGTTGAGAGTCGGCGCACACTGGGAGGGGAGGATGGAGTGCAGAGAGGGACGTGCATGTGGGAGAGACATACGCGTGTGTGTGTGTGAAGGGAACCGTATGTGGGAAGGGACGTCAACAGTCGGGTACTGTGGCTGTGGAGGACGGTCAGTCGAGAGGCCATTCTTTATAGAGACGGGCATTTTCATGGAGAAAGGAAGGTGTACGCGTTTTAGCAGGGGGTTATAGGGACGAGCGATATTACGGAAGTCACGTCGGGATGCGGATGAGGGTTGGACGAGGGGGAGAACGAAGGCAGACAAGGGGAGGGCATAGAAGCGGCACGGCATAGAGGGAGGCGTCGAGTACGATCGGCGACGTGAAGTAATGGATTCAATGGTTCAGAGTGTACTACTCTTGGGTACGTCCACTATTCTGCATCTCGTTGAACTCTTATTGACATCTAGTCATACAGTACATAGTGGTCTTCCGGTTCCTGAAAACCGCCAGGAAGCTAGATGACAGTATCGCATTCCAACAATTCCAAGGAGAACCTGCTGGCTGGTGATCTCCTTCGACGCGTTATTGTTGGTGTAGATCTGTACCGTCACCGGCATAAACGAGAGATAGCTTTACGGTGATAATTGTCGTCTCTTCATCGATCTTCGCTTCCCTCACTGCCTCCATCTGCATCGCTGAAATATACCTTTCGTGACGACCTCACCATCAACACCAACATCATCAAATGATGTTCCGTTCACCGTTCTCCCCACTACACTGTCGATCACATTGGAACAGTCCGATTGTTCCAAATACGAGTCCTGGCCTAAGCCTACGATGACACGGGCGGTAAGAAAACAGCGATATCCTTTCTCGCAACGACATGCCTACCCGCCACTCGCCAAGTTTGCCGTCCTCTCTCTGTGCCGTGAGACCGAGCACCAACCAAAATGATTTCCTTTGCAAGTTTTAATCAGTATACTCCAACGCACCGCCTCACTATCCAGTCTAAAACGATATGATTGATCCTACACGCCAGCACACAACCGGTCAGCGCAACATGACATCGACCACATGGGACAGCTCAATATCTCAACCGCGCAGAATCCGTGGAGCATCTTCATTATCAGCTGATACCTCAGTGGGCGTCGAAATGAAAAAGACACTCCCATTACTCCCGAACATAGCGGAGGGCATCCGGAATCAGCTTTGACAGGTACTTCGAGGAGGTTGTCCCCAGTAAATCACTAAATGGTTCGTTCTCGTCATTCATGTATTCACAATGAGATCAGTAAATGTATCTAGCGTTACAATGATTCGAAGACCACTATGGAGATTTGCTGGTAGCTGTTTCGAGACCTCAGTCTTGCTAACAGGTATGTTGGCGGATCAACATCGCCACAATTGATGCTTATCGTCTTCTACAGGTCCAGGGTATATATTATACCTATCCGGCTGTTGTACGTTGAATCCCAGGGCAGGCTAACATTAGAATGCAGGCACACATCAACGCGACATGGAGCCTACGAATCAAGCATGGGTGTCTATTGAGACGTATCAAGTCCGAGCAGGATTAGGGAAGGGTCGGCGACTGATTTCAGGTCCGTTGCTCTTGGATTCGGCGAACGAGAGAGCGTAATGAACGGCTTTCTATACCTTCATTGTTGCCGTGGTTTCCTCAAGCCGCTGTTGAACCCACTTAGAACACCGACCGCCATGGGGGCAGAGAGATTATTTGGGTGGACTACGGATTTGGGATGCCATAGGCGTCATGTGCTTGTCGTGTACGTGAAGAACGGCGGGTGTTCTCAGAGGAGCGACGACAGATACTCACACTGGGAGTGAAATTACCATCTCGGAGTGATGGCGAAATGGTTGAGTTCAAGGGAATGAATGACCTTTCTTTCCGCAAACTCAACCATAGGACAGGAATGCGACTCGTCGTCGAATTAATGTTGATAGACAGTCCGCCGTATCGAATGATGGGAAGAATTTGACATGATCTCCACGTATGCACCGCGTCCTTCCAGTACGGACCTGTCTAGCTTCCACACACTGTTCGCATACCTCCCAGGAATTCGTACTTCAGCTCCCCACGTCGACTCGAGCAGCTCTTTTTTGCACTCCCTTGAACGCACATCTTCGAAAGGACACGGGAAATAGTGAGTGCAGCTAATCTACGGTGGTTTAAGTGTTTACTTACACAGCACTCCCAAGGATTACAGGAAGTTCGCTTTTGATTCGCATCAGGTCGATTGTGAAACATTTGCGCTTGATATTTATCACTCCAGAGACCAAAGGATTCAGCTCCGCTGTTTCGGACCAGAATATGAACATAATGATGGGGTTAAGAAGAATAATGGGACGTATGGTCGTTAACAGGAGCAACGATGACATGGAGGATCGTTATAGATATCTTTGGGTATGTCAGTCGGTAAAGCAGACAGAGAAGAAATTGAAATGTATTTCCAGGGCATCATTCTCCCCAAAGTCACCCTTTCCGCGTTCACCGAGACCGGCCAAGTGGAATTGTCTATCAAGGTTCCAAAGCAGTGGTCGTACACGTCGTACACCGGTCGAAGTCCTGTCATACCATCCTCCCTCGCAGACACTCCCTGCGCTACGCTTGGTGTTCAGGGGGTCTTGGATGGACTGAACACCACCCTCGGAACATCACGCACTCTTCCCTTGCCAGTGCGACTACTACCACTACTTCACACAGCCATGTTTGGGCACTGGCTGTGGAAGTTCCTTATTGGGACCTTGGGCCACTACCAAGAACGATCGCTCTTGTCCATTCTCGAAGACTTCATTGAAAGGGACTACGACTTTGGCACAGCTTATGCCCTTCTTCGCCTAGTATGGAATATACATAGCCCTAGCACAATCCAATTCATACTACGCAAACGTGAAGAGAAAAACAGGGAGCGCCGACAAAGAGCACTGGAAGGAAACGTTAACCGGATTGTCGATCCAAATTTGACACCTCGACGTGTATGGGACCTGTGCAGCAATCGCGTGGTGCCATCGTGGATCGCTGACAAAAGGCCAACACCGATTTCGCACGCGTGGGTTGATGAGGAGGATCGTGTGGATGTGCTGACCCTTATCAACGGGAAGGAGTGGCCTGTGCCTATACCAAAGGACGCGGATCTCAACCTCATCCGGATCGAGATGCTGAATCTGGGAGTAGAGTACACGTGGCTGGATGTGCTCTGTTTAAGACAGAAAGGGGGGTCGAGGGAGGATCTGCGCGTGGAAGAGTGGAGGCTGGATGTGCCTACAATTGGAGCTGTGTATCAGGCAGCGGATGAGCGTGACAAGGTGGTGATCTACCTGAATGGACTGGGGCGGCCGTTGAGGCTGAAGGACGGCGACTTGGACAGCGATCGGTCCTGGTTTCGACGTGCATGGACAGTCCAGGAGGTCGGAGAAGTGCGCACCATTGCTGGCGACATGCCAGATGGACCGATGCACGCACAGCGGATAGACGGCGGGAACTACGAGACTGCGCTCCTGACCAGGTTTCACGATCAGTTGAATTCAGTGTGGAGGGGTCCAGATCATATATTTGCTGCACTGGCAGGCATGCAGAAGCGCGTGTCAACCAATCCGATTGACAGAGTGGCCGGACTCGCATTCCCTCTGCGGCCCCGTACGATACCTGCCTACGATGAGAGCAAGACTCTCGAGGATGCATGGACGGCACTGGTGAATGCAATGGAGCCTAAGATGCGCGCGCACCTCCTCTTAGTGTATCCTGGAGTTGGACTTGGATGCAAGACATGGAGACCAACATGGGACCAGGTCATGATGGAGCCTCTGCCAAAGGATGTCGACAATCTTCTCGCGCATTTTCAGCATGATGACGAGACGGATGAGGACTGGTTTGACGGGCCTTGTATTGAGAAGGGGCATGTGCTGGGATTCAACGCGAGCTCGGCAGAAGGACATGATCGATGCGGGGAGTTGGTTGTCGAAGCCGCAGACGGGATCGCGCACACATTCAAAATCCACGTCACCCATCGATTTCCGATACCTGAAGATACGTACACACTGCTTGGCAGTGATACATACCAGACCAGCTGGTCCTACCTGTGGGCCGTAGGGAGACGACTGCCAGATCAGAGATTCGAGAAGGTGTCGGTGATCATGATGGACAACCGGATCGAAGCACATAGGCTGAAGGATCTCAGTCTGGTAACAAGATCTCGCAATGTACTTATCTGATTTCATCACGGTCTTGATTTCCTGGCGTCGACAACCAGGTCTGGAAACCAGACAGGCAGAAGAAGCGTTAACATTGCTGTAGTCATAGAATTCTGTGATAACGGGAGGAATTAATATGATACAACATGTTCTGCGTGGCAAGTCCACGTCAATAGTCAGAATGGAAAACACACTCGAGCTTGTGAAGGTGTTGTAGACAAAAGAAGTTCCGGCTGAAAGCAATTTGGGCTTAGGTGTCATCGGGCCGTGCCCAACCCTCAATAGCCATTCCTCACGCCTCTTCACACTGCAGCCACTTTGACCCTGCATCCTGGCAACGTTGCCCTCCTAACAATTTCATCCCTCTGTTGCCTCACTTCGTCCCTCTTCATATTCCACTGGCGACGCGTCCTCTTTTCCTTCAAGCCAAAAACGAAAAAATCACCACAGTTCCACAAGGAAATTTGAGCATCGTTGAGCTCAATGCGTACCGTAGCAGTCGTTGGGACTATATACAGATACGAGTTCCGCGAGTATATAATAAAGCGGCTTGCCAGGCTATTCAGATTTGTTGGTTGATCGATGCTTTTGCTTTCAACCACGACCACGACAGGGATGGCGACCAACGAAGGGTAAGCTTTTTTTAAAATCATCTCTTCGCTTCTTTCTTGGGTCTAATGATCTGCAGGTCGTCGTTGATACTTCAATACTACCCAGTAGCAGAGGTGGACTTTGTCCAGAAAGGTAAGGATTCGGTACCACTGTTATTTCCTCGAACTCTTACCCTTTCTTCGCTAGCTCCTGTTTGCATTTACTCTGGTGAGCTATCAACTTATTACTCAGTTTTAATCTTTCCTTATTTTTGTTCTCCTAGGTCTATTCTAATGGCCGTAGTTTACACGCCTATGAATAGTTTAGTTTTCGCGCAAGCTTCGTAGTTTATGGCTTATATTTCTCTCACAATCTAACCCTTTTTCTTCTCCTTTGCCATTCTCGCAAGATTAGAAGATACGGCCACTTTCTGAACGAGGATGTCAAACAGCCTATCGTTATCAAGCTCAACAACGACGTTGATCCCCCCCTCCCGGGTTACGGCTCCCAATAGATCTACCAGCCCTCAAGCTCGACATCGACGGATACCTAGTCTCTCATAGACAGACGACGATACAGACCTGTTGATGGGAGGGAGTGACGGTCTGTATGTAGTCTGTTGTTTATGTACCCCCCCTTGCTATAACCGTAGCTTGCTTATATAATCGGTTCACGACGCGTGGATGTACGACGTGTTGACAGTCATATTTCTCAGAAACCTGCATTGATTTTATCCATTATATCCCTCTCATAGCAGTAGATTTTTTTTTTTCGTGGCAAAACGACGCCCTATACAAGCTTTTTCGTCTGTTTCTCTCCGGACCGGCTAATAACCGGGCCAATGCCGGTTTGATGCCGGTCCAAAGAGAAACAGCTTTTTCTGTCTTCAACAAAGTGGTAGCACTCATTATTTATGTTTTACTAAGACGATATACACGCATGGAGGTTCTGTCAAAATTTTCGCTATCAAACTCTACCAGCAACAGAATTTCCTCTTGCCGGTGGTGATGGGAAAGTACTAGTGTTTCGATGACTCGGCTTAAAGCCGCGCGCCACGCCAGTCAAGCCGAAATAAGTCGCGCCGGTATTGCCGAGTAACTTCGGCAAAGTCACACTACGGTATCGGCTCAGCGGGGCTTGACGCGACCTGAAGTTGCCCGGGCTTCGACTTGATTGAAAAATACCGAAATACTATTTTAGGTCAATTTTAATGCGGCCCGATAGTTCCCGCTATTTCTCCGACAAGTTCTCGAATATCACGTTGCCTAAACAACAAATTACCGTTATCAACGGCTCTCTTATACACACAATTAATGTTGAGGCCTTTGCCATTGATATACCTGAATAGAACTTTATTCCATGTTCTAAGTACCATGAATAGTATCCAAAGAATGATTATATGCTATTTCATGAGCCGGTGCATCTGGAAAAGCCTTTTGCTCACCATAGACCGGTCCCGGTGATATAGAGTGAGCCGTGCTATGTATCGGATATGTAGCCCATGCTTTCTATAAAGTAATACATCGCACAAACAACACTATATAGCTCCGTAGTTCCATAGCACGGTGTAGTTCTGCTCGCAATCAATCACAATGACACGATCTAGAATAACGGCCCTGACACAGCATTCACTGTATATAAACCGCCGCTTGAATTCGCAACTTAGAGAACTTTTTTACACCCTCCTCCCAACTCTCAAGTCTCTGAAGTACCGATCCCTCTCAGTCAAATACTAGTGCTGCATGAACTACTGAATCTTAGGGTCGACTCTCGAGTTCTTAGTAGTAATTTACTGTGGATTCACATTCTATTTACTCTATCCTACAGTATCTACCATGTACTACATACTTACTTGTGAATATAATGTCCCATTCCTCCTCCTATCATCTCGCAACTTGGACCAGCAGCCGTTTTATTTCAAACTTTCTCAACCGATCCATTCTAACGGGCTGCCACCGTGCCTGAGAACAAATTTCCGTGATGCGTAATAAATTGCATCACGCCATCGAGGCTGTAGCACCCATAGCGCCATAGACCACTGCTACCATAGCGCGGGTGGTGCTATATGACACTGGATATCGGGGGGTTAGCTATTAGCACTATAGGCACTACAGGCTCTATATACGGCTATATATCCAAGGTGCATTTTCCAGATGTGATGCATACTTCCGAAGATAATGACAGATCTTCGGGCTCATGCCCTTTTTGGGCATTATCACTCATATTATACAGCTCATGCCGCATGCAGGATACAGTCACTCAGATGGAATAATTGGGACATATAAGTATAGACTGATACTGGAGAATATATTTTGTCATTTCAGGAGTGCCAAAAAGTACATGTACCATGCACTGGGAGCAGCTTTTCGTTGTCCTGTCATAGCCCCTATCAAATATTTCAAAATCCTGTTATATAAGCTTTTATCGCTGAATCACGGTGTATATCCCGGGCCCGAAGCAATAGGAAACACATTCAAAATCAAGATAATAATGTATTAAAGATATATGTATAGCTACTGGGCCCATACATGCCCAGGTGAGGAAGGGCAGGCCACTGTATAAGAGACTGATTACATATAAGAGAGCCGTTGATTACGGTACTTGCCATTTGAAGGAAATGCATGAAGTCATGGCTTCGGCGTGACGGCAACTTGGCTTCAAAGCTGTCAAAAATTATGACTTGGTGAAGCCGTTGAAGCCGAAGTCATATGAAGTCATGTGAGTCGCGCCAAGTCACGTTATCGAAACACTAGAAAGTACTTCTTAATATGGGCGCTGACGTAACGGGACCGACGGTCATAGCAACTTGGGGGCGCGATAAAAACAAGACTAACGGATACCCCCCCTTCCCAGTCTGCGACCCTCAACATATCAACCGTCCCTCAAGACCTCATGCATGGCGTTGAATCTCACGACGGTGGTGGATACACATTCGTGCAGGGAAGTTTAGTGGAGGTAAGGATTCTTGTATCCATTCTCTATGGGTTTACTAACGAATAGTATTCAGTCTTGAAGAGACAGCCAACACCACACGAACATTCTACAATATCCCGCTCTCCTCATATATTTACCTAGGATTTGCATAGATTCCCTCATGAACCGTGCGACCGCCTGTCCCCGACAACGCAGCCATTCTGGTAGCTCGCTGCAAGGTACGCAGTAGCTCCCTATTCCATCTTCTGACTGACGCCGTCTTCAGTCGCGACACCGAGTCGATGACAGACAATAAGGCCAGATACGGGTTGTCCGGCTGTTTTCTCAAGGTAAGGCATCCCACTGACGACACCCGAGACTACACTAACAGAAGTTTCTATCCATTCTAGCAGCGATTTCTGGAGCTACGGTCGTCTGCGGCGCATATCGATCCCTCAACACTTTCCGGCGCGCGGTGTTTAGTGTAACGATGAGGGTGGATGGAGTGTGGGGAAGCACCGTCTGTAGTCGCAGGAAACATCGGCGGGCGTCTTGTCAGAACGTGTTTTTTCAACGGTAAGCCCTTGCATGCACGATACCCGAGACAAAGCTGATACAAGATTTCGTCCAGTCTAGCGCCGATGTTTGGGGCTACGGTCATTTATAGGTGGCGCCTCCATCGAGTATCGATCCCTCAACCCTTTCCGGCGTGTGGTGTTTAGTGGAACGATGAGGGTGGATGGACCGTGGGAATGCACCGCGAAGAAAGATCGGTGTGGCTCTTGGGACATGGTTTTTCAAGGTAAGCCGTTTGATGCAAGATACCCGAGACACAGCTAATACAAGACTTCGTTCAGTCCAGCGTCGATGTTTCGGTCCATGGCTGTTTATAGGTTGTGCCTCTGCCTCTACCGAGTGTAGATGCCTCAGCAGCTCCTCAAGTGTGGTTTTCGTAAGCCTTCCTTAATTCCATCTTTAAACTGTTTATTAACAATAGTCTAGGGAATGTACTCCGAATCATACCTTCTCTGTCAGTTAACGTGCGTGTGGGAGGCTAGGAGGGTGTGTGGAGGACGTGGGACGAGAGTAAAAGCCTGTGGTAAGCCACTGGACTGTCATAGTAATGGCACTACTGACTATTTTCTAGCTATGCTCGACGTCAACTGAATGCACTCGATTTATGACATGGCCTCTCGTAAATATTTTGGTAACTTCTATTGATTCAATCTAACGCCTTTGCTACAGAGCTTCGAAACGGACGTGAGTGCACACAGAGAGGAGAGAGTGCGCAGAGTGTGCAGAACACCACTACACGTCGGCGCGCGCAGGGAGATGGATTTGCACCGAAGTGGACCAGTAAGCAGACTCGGCCGAGATCGTCATCCCACCACTAAGCAGTTCTGTAGACGACTACAAACCCCACCTTTCCCATTCGCCTCTTCACTTGCTAGGTTAGACGTCGAGTTGACGAGACGACTCGTATGGTGGGTCCAGTATGGGATTTTTGGGTCTACCCTCCATCCATCACTGTGGTAGGCCTCGCCATCATTTTTAATTGACATAGACTAAGGGGTTTACTAGAGAATACACAATACAGACAGAGCAGGAGTTATCCTGCAGCGTTGAGAGTCAGTGCACGCAGGGAGGGGAGGATGGAGTGCGGGGAGGGACATGCATGCGGGAGGGACATACGCGTGTGCGAAAGGAACCGTATGCGGGAAGGGACGTCAACGGTCGGATGCTGTGGGCTATTGTGAAGATTCTTTCCTTCCCCCGCAAATGTCCACTCCCTCCATAATCGAAATGGATTCTGCATAATCCGTCAGCGACATCCCTCCCTATTACTTGCTGACCTTTTGTTAGATAGATATCTCGACCTCACGATAATCTCGACTCCCTTGGCTAAAGTACAATCAGCTCGGAAGCTCTGGGACCAAAACTCCTTTTTCGTATTCCTCCACCATCGACCATGGGTCTCGCCCATCGATCGACCAGAAACGTTTCTTGTCTGTTTGTCCTTGATGGACTGAAGATACTCAACCCAAGCTCTTCGTTCGTCAAGGTTTCTCGACGCCAAGATTCCTCGATTTTGCACGCTCAGCTGTCAACGTCAACGTATCCATATTAGTTTTGAGCGGACATTAGTTTGGAGAAAGGGAGGCGCAGAGTTTGGCATTTTGAAGGTGGAGAGGGTCGTATGATGGCTGTAGAGATGGAGGGCCGTGCATGGTTCAACTGGGAGAATGTACTAGTCTTGGGTACGTCCACTATTCTCATCTCGTTGAACTCTTGTTGACATCTAGTCGTACAGTACATAATGGTCTTCCGGTTTCTGGAAGCCGCCATGAAGCTAGACGTCAGTATCGCATTCCAACAATTCCAAAGAGAACCTGCTGGCTGGTGATCTCCTTCGACGCATTATTGTTGGTGTAGACCTGTACCGTCACCGGCATAAACAAGAGATAGCTTTACGGCGACAATTGTCGTCTCTTCATCGATCCTCGCTTCCCTCGTTGCCTTCATCTGCATCGCCGAAATATACATTTCGTGACGACCTCACCATCAACACGAACACCATCAAATGATGTTCCGTTCACCGTTCTCCCCACTACACTGTCGATCACATTGGAACAGTCCGATTGTTCCAAATACGAGTCCTGGCCTAAGCCTACGATGACACGGGCGGTAAGAAAACAGCGATATCCTTTCTCGCAACGACATGCCTACCCGCCACTCGCCAAGTTTGCCGTCCTCTCTCTGTGCCGTGAGACCGAGCACCAACCAAAATGATTTCCTTTGCAAGTTTTAATCAGTATACTCCAACGCACCGCCTCACTATCCAGTCTAAAACGATATGATTGATCCTACACGCCAGCACACAACCGGTCAGCGCAACATGACATCGACCACATGGGACAGCTCAATATCTCAACCGCGCAGAATCCGTGGAGCATCTTCATTATCAGCTGATACCTTAGTGGGCGTCGAAATGAAAATGACACTCCCATTCCTCCTGAACATAGCGGAGAGCATCCGGAATCAGCTTTGACAGGTACTTCGAGGAGGTTGTCTCCAGTAAATCACTAAGTGGTTCGTTCTCGTCATTCATGTATTCACAACGAGATCAATAAATGTATCTAGCGTTACAATGATTCGAGGACCACTATGGAGCTGTTTCGAGAAGTTTGGGCACCTCAGTCTTCTGCTAACAGGTATGTTGGTGGATCAACATCGCTGTGATTGATGCTTATCGTCTTCTACAGGTCCGGGGTATATATTATACTTATCCGGCCATTGTACGTTTGAGTTCGCCGGGAAGAATCCCAGAGTAGGCTAACATCAGAATGCAGGTACACATCAACGCGACATGAAGCCTAGGAATCAAACATGGGCGTCCATTGACGAATAGTCATCAGAGGGCGTATCAAACCGCCTGCTTTCCGAGCAGGTTAGCGGTTGATTTCAGGTCCGTTGCTCTTGAACGAGAGGTGGCTTTCTATACTTTCCATGGTATGTTTGTTGCCATGGTTTCTTCAAGCCACTGTTGAATCTGCCACTTCGAACGTCGACCGTCATACTATTTCGGTGGACTGCGTATTTGGGATGTCGTGTACGTGAAGAATGACCGGTGTTTTCGAGGGAGCGACGACAAGGCCGATACTCACACTGGAAGTGAAATTAGTATCTCGGAGTGAAAGGCGATGACGGCGAAATGGTTGAGTTCAAGGGAATGAATGACCTATCGTTGCGCAAACTCAACTATATGGCGACTCATCGTCGAATTAATGTTGGTAGGCACTCCGCGACACGAATAATTCAATATAATCACTACGTGTGTGTGACCGTGACCATCCATCACAGACCAGACCATGCTGTTTGCACAGCTCCTGTACTTTACCTTCTGACAGCTCCCCACGTCGACTCAAGCAGCACTCCCTTGAACGCACATCCTCGAAAGGACACGGGAAATAGTGAGTACAGTTAATCTACGGTGGTTTAAGTGCTTACTTACACAGCGCTCCCAAGAATCACAGAAAGTTCGCTTTCGATTCGTATCAGGCCGATTTGGAAACATTTGCGCTCCATATTTACAGCTGCATAGAGACCAAAGGATCTCCGCTGTTTCGGACCAGAATACGAACATAATCGTGGTTACATATACTAGAGCGGTGATAGGACATATGGACATTAATTGGAGTAACGATGATCATCATTGTCGGCGGGTATGTCAGTCGGCAAAACAGACAGAGAAGAGATTGAAATGTATTTTCAGGCCAAAGTCACCCTTTCCGCGTTCACCGAGACCGGCCAAGCGGAATTGTCTATCAAGGTTCCAATGCAGCGGTCGTACACCAGTCGAAGTCCTGTCATACCATGCTCCCTCGCGGACACTCCCTGCGCTACGCTTGGCGTTTGGGGGATCCTGAATGGACTAAACACCGCCCTCGGAATGTTTGAAACGTCACGCAAGCTTTGCCCTATTTTCAAAGACTTCATTGAAAGGAACTACGACTTTGGCACAGCTTATGCCCTCCTTCGCCCAGTATGGAATACACATAACCTTGGCAACAAACTACGCAGACGTGAAGGGGAAGACAGGGAGCGCCGACAAAAAGCACTGGTAGGAAACCGGATTGTCGACCCGCGTTTGACACCTCGACGTGTATGGGACCTGTACAGCAATCGCGTGGTGCCATCGTGGATCACTAAAGAAAGGCCAACGCCGATTTCGCACGCATGGGTTGATGAGAAGGATCGTGTGGATGTGCGGACCCCTATCAACGGGAAGGAGTGGCCTGTGCCTATGCCAAAGGACGCGGATCTCAACCTCATCCGGATCGAGATGCTGAATCTGGGAGCAGAGTACGCGTGGCTGGATGTGCTCTGTTTAAGACAGAAAGAGGAAGGGGGGCCGAGGGAGGATCTGCGCATGGAGGAGTGGAGGCTGGACGTGCCTACAATTGGAGGTGTGTATCAGACAGATGTGTATGAGCATAAAAAGGTGGTGATCTACCTGAGTGGGCTGGGGCGGCCGTTGAGGTTGAAGGACGGCGACTTGGACAGCAATCGGAACTGGTTTCGACGTGCTTGGACACTCCAGGAGGTCGGATATACGCACATCATTGCCGGTGATACGCCAGATGGACCGATGCACGCATGGCGGTTATACCACGGGAACCACGAGACTGCGCTCCTGACCAGGTTTCACAAGGAGCTGCATTCAGTGGAGAGGCGTAGACATCATATATTTGCTGTATTGGCAGACATGCAGAAGCGCATGTCAACCAATCCGGTTGACAGAGTGGCCGGACTCGCATTCCCTCTGCGGCCCCGTACGATACCTGCCTACCATGAGAGCGAGACTCTTGAGGATGCGTGGACGGCACTGGTGAATGCAATGGACCCTGGGATGCGCGCACGCTTCCTCTTAGTGTATCCTAGAGTTGGACTCGGATGCAAGAAATGGAGACCAACATGGGACCAGGTCATGAAACAGCCTCTGCCAAAGGATGTCGATGATCTTTATGCGTGCGTTTGGCATAATAACAAGACGGATGAGGACTGGTGTGGTGAGCGTTGCATTGAAAAGGGGCATGTGCGGGTATTCGACGTGGGATCGGCAGAAAGGCGTGATCGATGCGGGGAGTTGGTTGTCAAAGCCGCATACGGGATCGCGCACACATTCAATATCCGTGTCACCCACCAATTTCCGATACCTGAAGATACATACACACTGCTCAGTGGTGGCAATCTGTCCTGGTTCAGCCATTGGGCCATAGGGAGACGACTGCCAGATCAGAGATTCAAGAAGGTGTCGGTGATCGTGATAGACTGCCTTACATACAGACAAAGGCAGACGCTGGAGGATCTCAGCATGGCGGCAAGATCTCACAATGTACTTGTCTGATTTGACTACCGGTGGGGAGAAGTCATCACGGTCTTGATTTCCTGGTGTCAACAACCAGGTCTGGAAATTAGACAGGCGGAAGGAGTATTGTCATTGCTGTAGAGTTATAGAATTCTGTGATAGCGGGGGCAATTAATCTAATACAACATGTTCTGCACATGTCCGCATCAATAGTCAGAATGGAAAACACACTCGAACTCGTGAAGGTGTTTTAGACAAAAGAATAAAAGAAGTTCCGACTGAAAGAAATATGGATTAGGTGTCATCGGGCCATGCCCAACTCACATATGGCGGCCCTTCACATCGCAGCCATCGAGTCGTCATCTCTTTGACCCTGCATCCTGGCAACGTTGCCCTCCTAATAATTTCATCCCTCTGTTGCCTCACTTCGTCCCTCTTCATATTCCACAGGCGACGCGTCCGACCTCTTTTCCTCCAAGTCAAAAACGAAAAAAAAACGCCACAGTTCCACAAGGAAATTTGAGCACCGTCGAGCTCAATGCGCACCAAGACGACTAGTGAGGACTGGAGGGCTGCCTTCGTTACGTGTGGGGATCATAGTAGGGAGACGCAAGTTCCGAGGACTTGCATCACTCTTCTCACGTGCATCCCCTCTTCTACTCTGTAGCCCACATTTTAATATGAATAACTCTATAATATTCTGACCAAATACGTACAACTCACTGTGCCCATTCAAACTAATCCCTGTGGTGAGGGAGCATAGAAGGCATTGAGGAAATGTCACAGCGTGATGGTGACTATTTTGGGGGGGTCAAAATAGAATCAAAATCTGAAAGGAAAATAATAAAATTTGCTGGCCCTTTTTGCGGGGTCAAAATGTAAGAATTTAGTTTGTCAAAATGCGGTCGAAATGCTGAATTTTGCCATTGCGTCAAAATTTCTAAACTCGGGGTAGCAAAATCCGATATTTTGGCCATATTTAGCTATGTCATAATGATAAATTCTGCTTGCTGGCAAAACTCAAAATCTTGCGAAACATTTCTGTAGTTCTAAATACCATATTTAGACAAAAGATCAAAATGATGCATTTAGTGGCTGGGAAAATGTGGCCAAAATGGGAGTGCGCGCTTAAGCGACGTGCTCAAGCGCACGCTCCAGCGAGTCGCTCCTGGTCACTGCTGCGCTCGACTAAGGGACTTCTGTGCGCCAGATGAACTTTTCACAAATTTTAAGGGCTATTCAAATAGATATTCTGTACATGAATAGTAGCAATAAATGGCCAGAATGAGCTAAAACCTTTGTGTTCCTCTTTCAAATGCAATAGAGGTCCTCATATTGATGGATGGGTCTCTGGCAAGCACTTTAAAGCCTCTTCAACGGTCCTCCTCATTGCCGTGTAGATGTTGAGGATGCTTATGAGAGTGGTATGAGGCCTACATCCGTCATTGTAGGTGGGAACTGTAGATCCAGACCTGAAAATGATTAAGGTAAGGTACGAAGGATAACATGGGATGAGCATACCCTGTTTTCACTGGACAGTCTGGCACACGATGGCAACACATCTGCCTCAACCGATGAAAAATCTCCGCTTGTATCCCAGATACTTGAAATGAGTGCCAGCACCGGCCCAGCGGACATGCATCCTGAAATTACTACATACCTGAAGATAACATCCCATTTATTCAATAACCAGACCATACACCACTCATTGTCAACAGTGTCTTCTGACCCTCATTCTTACTTCCAGCATTCATTGACCCTTGAAATCTTGGTTCGGAACCACTTTCAGCTCAAAGCCATTGTGATGCCAGATAAAATTGAGTAACAGGGAATCGACAGAGAAGGTTTGTCGGACAGAGATTGATGTGTGTACAGCGCATATTGAAGGGCATCCTCTGATAATGCTGGTGGTCAAGGCTCCTTCAGTCAAACACCCATTCAGTGCTTGCCACCAGAACAGGCATATTCCACAGGCGTCAGGATCTCTCTCCAGATGGGTGCATGCAAGCAGAGCTTTGGTCAGAAGTCTGGTTGATCTCGAGATTTTCGATGCATAGCATTTGGCGATCCTCAGGCAAGAAGGTAACAGTGAAAACAGGGCACACTTTGCCTCTTCAAGGACTAAGTCGACCTAGTCATTGTCGTTGTATTGATCGAATAAGCTTTTCGGAGCAAACAACAACCAACCCAACTACTCTCATGCTCCTTTGCCTTCTGTCCCATCGTTCACCCGCTACACACTATTTGAATACCCCACATTCGACTCGACCTTGTCTGAGAACGAGTAAGTCCAATACACATTCTTGGTTCACAGTTCGCAATGTCACTCACTCGGTGTCGACAGAATGAGATCGCTATGCCGTATCAATCTCCAGTCTACTTTTTGTCCCATATGGTGAGGTGTACAAGACGAATTGCCGAATGGCCATTTAATGCCCTTGTGCAGGAGGCGGCTCGTTCACAGAGTAAAGCACATTTCAATGTTTTTCAGGCACTGAGGTCCATATCTAATTGTTCCACTTGCTCCTCCACTGATATACTCCGACAGATCAAGGTCAAGACACTGATCTGGGTCAGTATGATGGTCTACGGTGACTCCTTGATACTCATTGCACTCTGCTCCATACAGCTTCACCTCCTGAGTCCCCGCTCCTGGCTACGCTGTGGACAGCATCCTGGGAAGAGCAACGTCTATGCTTAAATGCCCCGCCTACCAGCTTTGACGATGTTGATCAGGAGATCCTTTGAAACTTTGCCGATCTGCAGGTGCCAAGTCAGAATATTACTCAAGCGGCAAGCACCACATTCACCACAAATACAGTCCCAATTGCTGCGACTTGAGTGCTACTACATCCATTCAAATGATCTTGATATCATCCACTAATGTAGAAAAAAAGTAAGTATCATATTTGTCCTTGATTAGTTGTCCAAAATCTACATCGTTCAGTGAGATACTTTCCTCCCAACTTTTACCACCTTCTCTCTGCTGTTTCATACGATATTACTCTGAAATGGTCGTTATGGTCATGATCTCTGCAGTATACACTGTAGTTGATACCGGACTCACCTATGTGATCACTATTGTCAGCGTTGAATGTACCCTTGTCGAAGACGCGTGAGTTATGATACGGATGCGTAGTGCTCTAAGGAACGAATTTTTAGGATCACACAAGCCGCAGAACTTGGAAGACTGGTCTCAAATCGGGTATGGCCTTTCGCTTTGGTAGGTTGGATACAGAACTATGCCATTCGTGTCGCAGGAGCCACCGCTGATGAGCCTAGACTTCCGTGGCAATGGCAACACCAACTCAGGAACGAGATTGGGAAATTAACGTGGTAACACGGCAATCAAGGCGATCGTGTGAGCGAGTGGGTTTGGGGCACCTCCGTGCAGTCAATCAATTCCTCTATACGCAAGTATACACTGCGACTTTTCAGTCAGCGAAGTAGTACTGCTTGGTAGTTGAGTACTAGAAGCTTTGGCTGTAAGCCGGTAGGGGTCTCTCGAAACGAGAGGGGACGGTAACGGGTATGACGTGAATACCACGAAACCATAAGCGATAACGTGAGAAAAGACTAGAAAACGTCGCTAGACAGCAATCCTAGCGAAGCGAGTGAGGAGAATGGTAATAGACGTGTGAAACTGAGTCTGGGAGTGGTGAATCAATGAGAAAACGTGGAACTATGTCTGAGAGTGGTGGGGGAAGCGTGAAACGGAGTGTCGAAATAAATGTGGAGAGATGGAAATCGGCAATGAGAAAGCGAGAATGGAAATATACTGGTGATGGCAGGGTACTGGTCCTAAACGATACGGAAATACTGATGTCAATGTCGAAACTGGTCTTGTGCTGAAGCAATCCTATCCTATGTCAAAACTAACCTTCAAGTCCACTCTTGGGACTGTCCTATATGAAAACTATACTGAAACTGGTCCTATACTGATGCAAAAATGATCCTAAGTCTACTCGGAGACTACCCAAGTGGGCGACAATACAATGGTGAAGGTGAAAACGTGAAACGATCCTATGCTGGTGAAGTTGAAACAATAACGGCTGATAAAAGATAAACGTGGACGAGGTATGTCACGGCAATCACGTATTGGCACAATATGAGCATGTACCAATAGTGTCAAGAGCGAAGAGCGAGTGTCAAGCGACTCTTCACAGTCAAAAACCGTGGAATAACTCTGGTGAGCTTAAGAGTTGACATGCAATCAAGAATATGCTGGGGTAAACGGTGTATTGCCATGGAACGGTAATAAACGTAGCGTAGACTCAACGATAGAGAGAGACTCGATGCGTAGAGGTAAGCTGCGATCTATGCCCCAGGTAAGCTAAGCTAAACGATGTTTTTCTAGCTAGTTTTTATACTACAAGTACGAAATTATAAATAGAGTAAGTATACGCGACTTAGTCAGGCTGCAAGGCCGTGGCTTAGTAAAATCCGTGGTCAACATATGGTTTCTTGACTTCTAAAGTAACAGCAACTCGTCGACGTTGCTGCGTATGGACGGAAACCGTATGGTTTTATGGAGCGATGAATGGATCGTGGGGTGCTGTTTTGCTGCGGACTGGTGAGGTATGGCTTTTGTACTGAAGTGCATGCTTGGGTCTATGTCAATTCGAAGTCTTGGCGAAGTAACAGCCTTAGTAAAATGCAGTCTGTAGTTGCCGTGTGCTCGAAATATCGCGGATGGATGAGTGGCCGTGGCAATCATGTCATTTCATTTAGTGATTGATTGACGCGTCTATGAGGCTATGGGAAGTGATGCGACAATTCCGTTTTAGGGTGATTGGCGATCAAAGGTGCCTTGCCATGATGGAATACGGTAATTATGATGCGTAACGAGATGGGATGGATAACAAAGCGCGTGAGGAGTGGTTGCCATGGTATGAAAGTAGTATGACTTTGTGTGCAGTCTTTGGTTTACTAAAAGTCCGTTGGGTGGACAGGAGCGGTAATTAGTGCATAAAATCCGCGAATTCTGAGCGTACAGAGCCTGGAGGCTCATCACCGCACCAGTGTTGACGCCGAGGCGTTGCGGTACCAGGGATTAACGTAAACATCCGAAAACAGTTTGCAAGTTGATAGGCCAATAAGTTTGACACTAACATAGGCATAGATGCCTCTTGATCTTAGGTGATGTTAGGGTGGACATGCGGACATAGTCCCCTGGGTAACCTTGGTATGAGGACGCTCGAACAGAGTTGACCATGACACCCATCTTAGTTTGGCGTATCATTGCCAACACCTCGTCCGTAGAAGGACGCATACGCAATGAGGCCTAGAAATGAATCCCTATGGAGACTAAAGCATCAGAGAGAGAGAGAATAAAGGGAAGACTTACTACGGCAATTCTCCTGTCACCGAGGGTTGAGTGACATTCATCAGGCCTCTAGAACTGACTATGACGCTTCCCTTGACCCTAGGATTGCCCAAGAGAGCGATGAGTAGCTTTTTGGAATTTGAATTGGCAAGCCGGCGAGAAGAACAAAGAAAGTCATAGAAGAGAGTTGAGTCATAAGACAGTATTGGAGTTGCTGAAGCAATCGGAATACCCGGGATAAGTAGTGCATTGGAGATGGACTCGAACTGGCTTGGGGCATTGCTGACAAGTCGAATAACGTACAATGGACGTAGGACCTTGGGCACAAGGACGTATGGGGTACTGAGTAGGTGCGAATAGCGTTGTTTTTTTTTAGTGCACCGACAGAATATGTTTTGGCTGATGCGAAATCAGGTAATCAATACAATATCGATACAAGGAGGAATTACCTGCCATCCTCTGGACCATCGTGTCCTCGTTTAGGAGATGTAGGTCTCACTCGAGAGGTATAGTCGATCATGAAATTGAAGTTATTCACTGTTAACTGTGATAAGGCGATGTAGCCAGTCGACGAGCACCGCTTTGTTCCCTCGATCGATTTCAGAGAGAAGTGGTTTACACTTCAGGGTTTTTCCAGGAATGGTATTGGGTGGTGCAGGTAGCTATTGTGACTGATCGTCGACACTAGAGAGGGGAATGAGGGGCAGCCGGAAGGGATGGGCTAGTTGGCAACAGCGTCAATGGCTGTAGCGATAAGCTCTGTCAATAACTCTTTTGCATTTTCGAGGGCCGGGCCAAGTCCCTTCCCAGGTTTCAATCGCAACAAGGGCTGTTTTGGCTTCTTCGATAGCTTGCGCCGAAGCTTTGGCTTCAGGACGCATGCATGGCATACAGGAGAATCAACTCTGATCGACGGTGAGAGCTGTATGCACTGAGCTAGCTGATGACAGACCGGCTTCTCCTGTAGATGGATCCTCTCGATTCACCGACAGTAGGTTACTATGAAGGGCCATAAGAACAGAGATGTAATTACCAGAGCACTGCAGCCATCGCAGATTGCTCTGGAGTCTTGGATCTCTCTTGAACATCGAAGGTAGGTTCACTGCACCACTGCATAAGCTTTGCAGTGAAGAGATTCCTGCAGTTCTTTCAAGTCTTCCTCTTCAGGTTACAGTTGTCCAACGAGTAAACCTTCCAGAGAACCCGGCCTGTGATCTCGTATAACTTGGTCAGGGTGACCGTACCTATCAAGAACTGGCTGGTTCAAGGAGGTCCTTATGTACTCCGGGATATAATCATCATTGGGTACTCAGTCATCACAATCAGAATCACTGATGCCCAGCAGTCAGGCCAGGAGCTAAGGCAAGCATACGGTCCAGGGTATACGCACCCCACACCAGATCTTTCGGAGTGTTTCTTTCTCGATGGGTGTGAAGAGTATGAGCCTACTGTGGAGAGTGCTGTGGGCCAAAAGGTGAGAGAATAGCAGTACACAAATAATAACCGGACTCACATGAAGTCCAAGATGGCCAGTTCGAATGGCCAATAAGAATCCATGCTTGACAGAACAGAAGGATGAAACCTTGGACGCATGCTGCTTGTGCAGAATGATTCGCTGACATCATCCTTCGATCTTGATGGGTGAAGCTGTCTCTTGCTGCCATTGGACAGGTACAATAGAATGTAAGGTAGCCGCAAGCAGCAGCAGTCTTAGACGAATCTAATGACGGTGCTGGTATGGGGAGGAAGCGCGCCGTTGGTCGAAGTCCCTATTTGCTCGAGGACTGAGCAACACCGTGTATGGCTATGAGTATAGCAGATGAACGAAAACAGCAGAGCCAAATGAGCACTGAATGAAAATTTCCAATTGGTGACAGTATTTCTGATCGCTGGCGAGGATGGTACCGTGGTGTAATGATGATGATGAAGGATCGTAAGAATTGCTCCGGAGTCTTGGATCCATCTACAGCATGGCTGGAGGAAAGAACAGAAGGGCATACGGAAAGAACATGACACTTTACCAGGCATGTGAGTGAGGTGGGTGGGGTTTGCGGGGACTAGATGTTCGGAAAAACAGAGCCTGCTGTGGACGTCTGTGATAAGTCGGGAGTGATCTAAAGTAAGATAAGATGGAGAATGATGACAACAATAAGCACGAACAAGTTCAGTCCGGTCCGGCCGGGATAAGACAGTTCTCTTTCCTTGATGCTCAATTTTTGGCATTAGATTCTGTGTTTCTTCCATCAGTCGACAAGATCGAGTCCTCATTCATGCCTTTCCCACTCTCCTGTCTTTTTGACAAAGTAGCCAATACATGACTCTGGTTTGGCATTCCCAGGAAACTTCGAGTGGTGACAGTATAATCTATCCATCATCCCTACTCGCAACATGGGCGTTAGGCGTCTTTCAATAACCGCCCCAAATATACCCAGGGACGAACATTTAAACCAATGACGCCAGAACTCCAGTAAGTGCGCTGTTGTCGTTCATTTGGGAGAAGCTGGTACGATAGCCAAATTTGACCTCACTTTTGCTGGATAGATTACAGATTACATACAACCTTGTGGTGGAATGCTGGTCTTAGGGAGTATGAGATGGTCGGACTTAACATGGAACAATGGGAAAGTATTCTGACCTTATCTGCTAGTGGACCATGAAACCTCGTAAGTAAGGGTTGAACTGACGAGATCAAGGGCCTGTCCATCAGTTGGACGAGTAGAGGGTATTTTGAAGTCTTGATATTATACGATCTTGTCATTCATTAGGGAGGGACTTTTTGGATGGCATGAAAAATAACGAGCAAAGGAATCAATTCGCTTCGAAATGAACGTTTGTCGTTGTCGTAGAGTCGATGACAAAGCACTGACCTCCTATGCTGCTGTCCATCAACTCTCAACAATATGATACTAAAGACAAGTAAACAACTCACCATGAGTGTGCTCAAGAAAATCGTGTCTTGTCTTTGGGATGCCTTGGCGGCCTCTTGCCTGCAGTTTCAGCGACCTTTTCTACTCTGTCTGCTGGCGCAGGGAGTCTCCTGTCAATGGTATGATGGATGGATGGTGCACAGGATCAAAGGGGAGCCATCGATGGCAAATAGCTGCGAAATAAAGGCAAGCAGAGCAACTGGAGAGGGTCTTCCTATTGACTGTCACCTGCATTTTGTATGTGCGAAGGACAGATAGTGGGTATAATGGTCGTGCATATGAGGTGCCTGGGTAAAACCCCAACACACAAGAGCAGACATACTGAATCGACGGCAGCATGGGTATGACCCGTACACTCACAGTCGCTCAAGGGATGGTCGAAGCGCCGAAGGTTGCATCAGCGCACGCTGTGGCTGACTGGCCGTATATCCCAAAGAGGAAATTCTTTTGCCATACACTTCTATCCGGTTCCTCTAACTGCCCCCAGACTGACCCACAACCTTTGTATTTTCAGTGTCGCGAGTGTACCCCGACACCAAAACACCGACACATTCCAGAGGAGCTCCTACTATTTTGTCGTTCTTTTCGACAATAATCGTTCTGAACAAAGGTTGGCCCAGACTGCCGTCACTTGGCCGGGCCCGGGCTCAACTTCACGTAACGACTATCACAGTCTTGTCTTTCCCGCTCCAAGCGCTCATCCCCCCTCAGCTTCGGGTATACCCGTGCTGTGTGATTTATATCCTCGCATCTGTGCTTTTTGATGCCCAAGCCAGCATTTGTTGAACATTAGTACATCCACCGTCATTCAGTGCTGGTGAGCTGTCAATATTTTTGGTCAACCTCGTAGTTGTTTTGACATTGTGGACACATCCAGATATGCCAATTTGCATGTGCTGGGTTCATGGCTGCATGCTTCGAGCAGGCGGGGTGTACCTAGACACAGAGACTGCTAGGTGACACGCTGATGCCGATAAATGGGACAAAGTGCAAGAAAACGTTGTTGAAGCCCAAGTTGAGCAGATAGGCTCCTGGCTAACAAGCACCCATCTTGCAGATGCACCATCCCCAATTCCCCAACCCACAGGTGGTCGAGCTTGGGCCCGATCGTGGCCAACACCTGAAGAGCGTGACAAGGCCACTCGCGACATCTTTGACAACCAGTCCGAACCTTCCATTCCCCCGCAGTACACCTTTACCGATACTAGCAGAAAGAAGAAAATTGAGTTTTACTTAAATCATCTGTGCGATATTGAACAAAAACTCACCGAGCTCAAGAAGGAGGGGCTTACGCACCTCAAAGATGCTTCCTTTCCTGTTGGCGACTCTTACTATCCTTGGCCTTTTGGTGACTTGGAGCAAAGATGCGATGTATTATACAGGGAGCTGACCCTTACCTCTGTCAAATATAAAGATTCCAGCATCTTGGAAACCAAGCGCGATATTCTCAACCATCTTCAATCCTTCACCGAGTGTGTACAGCAAAACCAGGAGGCTTGGGAACAAGGGAAACCAGCTGAGCCGGCTGGAAACATCATCAAATGTGATACAGGTAAATGCATCTACAATTTCATCGCCCAGAAGCCGATCTCTGATCAATCCCTAGGTTGCCACTTTGAACCTGTATTTGGTGGAGCAGATCCTGTAATGCAGCTTGTATTTTTCATGGTCGCTGCAATGAACATCATTGTCCACACTATGCTAAACGGCTGTGATTTTTTGATGGCAATATCCAAAAATATCGTTCTTGGTGTTATGACCAGGGGAAACAGGTCACTGAGGCCATCCAACAAGGCCCTCCTTGATGATTTCCCAACTGACATCCATCCAGCCATTGAAGAGCTTGATTTAGATGGGAAGTGTACAATTTATGCTGTCTGCCCGGATCCCCAATGCCACTTCACCTACAAACCGGAGTTCAAGGATGGTTCACCTATTGCATCATACCCAACCTATTGCCAACACAAACATTTTAAGGGAAGCCGCTGCTGCAACGCCCGGCTCACCAGGCCAAGAAAGATAGCAGGCAAAGAAGTCAGTGTTCCTATCAAGACCTTTGTCTCCTTTGACTTCAAAGACTGGCTGGCGGGGTTGCTTTCATGTTCTGGGTTTGAGGAGAGCATGGATGCTGCTTGGGCCACTGCACAGACAGCAGGCGCTAACTCGGAGATGCGGGATATTTTTGATGGGCAGATACTTCACGAGTTTAAAGGTCCTGATGGCCTTCATTTTTCCATCGGCAATGGAGAAGGACGCTATGTCTTTTCCCTAGGCTGTGATTTTTTCAACCCACATGGCAACAAACAAGCTGGTAAAAAGAAATCAATTGGAATCATATCTCTTATCTGTCTAAATCTACCACCTGATCTTCGCTATAAACCCGAAAACATTTTTCTTGCAGGCATCATTCCGGGTCCCAAAGAACTGCCTGTCGATGCTCTGAATCATTATTTGAAGCCCTTGATTGATGATTTATGTGAGTTCTGGAAACCGGGAGTGTGGTTCTCTCACACTGGCAAACGCCCAAATGGTAGACTCGTGAGATGCGCTCTAATTGCGGTGGTGTGCGATCTTCCTGCAGCACGTAAAACTGCTGGATTCGGCTCCCATACCCACAATCTATTCTGTTCCAGGTGTAAATGCCACAGGAAAGTGCATGGCCTTGGGACCACAGACTATCAGAACTGGGAGTATCGAACCAATGATGAATGCAGGGAGTTTGCTGCCACATACACATATTGTTCAACAAAGAAAGGGAAAAAGGACATTTTCAAGGCAACGGGTGTATGCTGGTCAGAGTTGCTGAGACTGGAGTACTTTGATATCACCCTGTTTTGTGGTTGTTGACGTGATGCACAATTTGTTTTTGGGCTTGATCAAAGAGCACTTTGAAGGCATTCTGGGAATCCTGTTTGGATCCAAAAGAGTCCTTGAAGAAGGAAAAAGAGTCTAGTGTTGCGATTATAATCAATGTTTCCAATGTCTGGAAAAAGTCATTCAATCCAAATGAACAGGCAAATGTGCAAAGGGCCGTTGGATGGTTGGAGGACCCTATAAGTGCAGATTTGAAGACTAAGGAAGGCTGGGACGCTTTTGTCAAGAAGTTCGACAGAATTCAGATCCCTGTTCTTGTTTTTCTCTGTTCCGAGCTACAGTGTCTGGAAATTCCCAGACTAGACCCAAAGTATAAGAAGAAGCATAAAATACATTGGATCTTGGAGTTGCTTGAATGGGTATGATTCTAGTTTGTTTATTACAGACACCTTTCTGATTTTCTCCAGCGCAAATCTCAGACAGAATTCATTCAGGGTAAAGATGCCAATGGTCCAGTCCCCCACCATGCGAACGTCTTCACCAAAGCTGAAATCCTAGAAATCAGATCCAACATATCTACTATGATAACACCTTCATGGTTGACACCTATACCGAAAAATTTAGGTGACCCAGTGCACAGGAAAGCTCAAAGCGGATCAGTGGCGAGTCCTTGGTGCAACATACCTGCCAGCATCACTGGTACAAATGTGGTCTACACCAAGCCAGGGCAATGATGCAAGTCTCAAAAGGCATAGAGAGGTTCTCCATGTCACCATGTTACTGCTATCAGCTGTCAACGTTGCATCATCTCGAGTATCCTCTGAAATGAATGCTGACAGATACCTCTCCCTAATCATCTCCTATATTGAAGGCGTTCGTGAAGTGTTTCCGGAATATGAATTTTGCCCAAACCAGCATATGGCCATCCATCTCCATGAATACCTTCGTTCCTTTGGTCCAGTACATTCATGGTGGACGTTTCCCTTTGAACATATGATTGGTATGCTACAACGTATCCCTACCAACTGCAAAGATGGTGCGAGTTTCTTTCTATGCTGTCCATCCTCATTTCTGGCTAACTTTGGTTTTCAGACGAGCTGGAACAGACTATTTCTCACTCGTTCAATCGATCTGCCCATTTGCTGAGCACTTGTCACAAAGATAGGCTGTCCATTAGCAATACTGCAACTGTCAGTCGGCCTTTGAAAAACTTGTAAATCCTCGAGTGCGAAACACTTTTATACCGGATATATTCACCTGGAGTTCGTGGAAGGACAAAGAAAGCGAAGAAGCCTCCATCGCCATTGACCTCAGTGAATTCCGTGGTACTACTCCAGTCCCCCCCGAACTGTTCCCGCCTTTGCATGACTTTCTTGGTTCAGTTCCGCCTTCGAAAGCCAAGTTTTTCCAGTGATATCACTATGAATGGTGTCACATTCTCTACAGCTACAAGGCATAAAGGCAACAGCTGTATTCTTGTGAAGGATGGAAGGGGTAAACTTATCCCTGCTCGAATTGTGTACATCATCATGGTGACAGATGACTGCGTCCTCATGGCTGTCCAGCACCATAAACCAGCAGGTTCTGCACTATAACCCGTATGCACTATACAAAGGTGAAATGAAGTGGGATTTATGGAGTTCCTCCTTGGAACCTCTGAGTGTCATTACCATGGGCGCAGTAGAATGTCATTTCACAATGTTAGAGATGACATGGGAAGATCAAAATGTTGTATTGGTAGGATCATTGGCAAGAGTAAGTGAAAACCTCTAGACAAACATCCAAGTATTCATCATCTCCATAGGAACATCGTGAAGGAGTGGACAATTGAATGAAGCAGCCAGACCGACGCGACTTACCTACCATCATTGGAATTTCGTTCGGATCGTTGAGCCGACAGAACGCACTAAAAGTCTGGAAAGGTTTGTAAACAAATGCACTGAAGACCGGATCGAAAGAAAGGTAAGCTTGCTTTGCCACATAGTACAGATATACATCCCGGGATTCTGACACCTTCGTAGAAAGGAGCGGGCTTGAGTACATACTTGAAGCTGTGCCACATTGCTCCTTGCCTTTTACGCTCATCATCCCTCATCGTGATGTATGAGTATTTCTGCCTCTAAACATGAATATCATGATCAATGCTAGCTTTCTCCCTATGTTATCATCGCTGGACGTCGACTGCACCATCCAAGTCCGTACTTTCAAAATTCTTTGATGTGACTTTTGGAACCCTGACCGGTATTATTAAAGTTGATTCTCCAGGCATATGGACAGCCCAACTCTTTTCTGCCGCCGGATGAACTTGGGCTGCGCCAGGCCCATACTTCTCGACTGCGCATTCAAATAATTCATTCACACCTTGGCAGCCTGACAGCAGTGAGCAGAGTCAGTTATTGAGATGTTATGTCCTGTATTCACGAATTTCTATTGCAGAAGGTTCTGCCTCGGCCCTTCTCACTCGTGGACGCCTGATGCTGCCCAGTCTTGCTCGCCACTCGGGACTGAAGACTTGTACCATTCGCGCCGCCATGCTTGTATGTCTTGCAAGTGTCGTTTCACTTCCCAATGACCCCCTCATGGCGCCCGTATCACCCGTGATGCGTGACGAGCGCTGTTTCCACCACCCATCAGCATCATTATGCCCACCAAGGCTGGTCCCCATAACTACCCCTCGCAGATCCGTCCCAATCACCTCAAATGATGGTATTCCAAGCACAAACACATGCGAAGTGCATAACAAAAATGACAATCGGATGTCATCTAAGATCGGGACCATGTGCATGCCCAGAAATTCAACTGGGAGCTTGACACCAACGACGACGGCATGCGTAGAGGACAGAGGTGCTTTTAAGGGAAGAGAAAGGGTGCATAAGGGATATACAGTGTTGTGGTGGATGCACGAAGACACAGTGCCATGAAGGAGGGCAGGAAAACAAGAACGGGAGGGAACAATGAAGACTGGTACTTCAAGATCAATGATGCCATGGCCAGCGAGGACTTCAAAATGATTGTATCATAGCCACCTATTCCCCGCCACTACTGTGCGTTCTGCTAGGTCTCCTGCTTTTTACAACCACCGTGTCGCTTCCCCTCTCCCTCCTTATCCTCTCCACCAACAGTGCCCAGCTCTTTCTCGTGTTCATGATCACAGCCCACCATCACAGAATGGTGCTCGCCCTCGACAGCCTGTCTGGACTGCCTACGATTTCGACATTAGTGCTCCGGCCTCAGCCGTTGGAGTCGACATCGCCAATGATGCTAGACTCATTCTCGAGGGTTGCTGAGAAGGAAATTCAGCAGCAGCCCTTGTGTTCGATGTAGGTCTTTTTGCAGATGGTGCCGATGATAAGCAGTCACTTGGAAGGACGTCTGCTTCAGGTGTCTGGTCAATGACAACAAAGGAGATTGATGCTATCGGATGGGCATAAAAAGAACAGTCCTCCTGGCGACTTGGACGATGTGGTATGCCCTTTTCCTGTTTTCTCATTTTAGTTTTCGCTGAACTGACTATAGCATATGCAGCACGTCGAGCAGCGACTTTGTACTCTGAATCTCATCTGACCCTTTCATTCAGTAAATTCTCAGATTCGAGACGTTGGTTTTGTGTGCATCGATTTCCTCTGCCCTGCTCACTGCCACCAACCTCTATCTGATTACATCCTTATTACGGTGGTACCAAAATTCTTTTTTGCTTCCAAGTAATTACAATCTTGTATGTATATCCTATGCACGTAATGTATTTTCGCATATGATGCTGCTTGACCCAAGATATGCCCACCACCCTTATATTCAGGACTTGAAACGCAGGCAAATTTTCTGCTAAGATCTTGAGCTTTTCATTAATGCCAATATGCATGAAACCTGACCTTTTGGTAAACAAGCACCTATATACAAGTTATTTGTGATACTAGAGTTCGTAGTCAGTGTCACCTTCAACTTTAAAATCCAAAGACAAGCACCTGATGCAAGACAGCCACCACTCAGTCTACTCCTTTGAGTACAATCAATTTTTTTCCTCCTCTCTAATCCTGAGCAAATTGGCTAAGACCCTCAGTCCTGTTGCCCTATCATACAAAGCTGAGGGGCATTTAATGTCAACCTTGGGTTTCAACAGGGTTCAATAATTCTGCTTACCCAGACAAGTATGAGTTATCTCTTCCAGTTTGACGGCCTCCTCTGTTTGCACAGCATCGTTTTCTTTGGGAGTAGATTGAGAAGTTGTATTCTCCTCTTGATTTTCACCACCTTTGCTCTCTGGTAAAGGAGGAGATACATGACTGTGCTGGTCTTGCGAGGAATCATGGGTAACCATGGTCCTGAATTCTTTATTGAGTGATGAGCATTTGTCCCAACAGTAAAGAAAGGTAATAACACTTACCTTGATGGTTTACATTACTCATCCTTGGAAGTTCCATGACAACTTTCTTGGGTTTGAAACACAGTCCTGTGATATTGGCCTTGGCAGTCCTCCTAGCTGAAGTGCCTTTGGATTTCCATGGAGACCTCTTCAGATTGGTGGAGCAGAATATGACTTTTGAAAAACAAGGTTAACATCACAATTCAATGGGTACATAAACTTCTTACTGTGTCAAAAGTCTTGGATCTGCTCCAAGCGGCGTGTCATGGCATCCTTTGCGGATAGCGATATTTCCTATTCCAAGGTCCTGACAGATGGACCTAAGTGTCTTGGCCTTGAGGAGTTTCCACATGGAATTTTGTGTTCTGTGCCATTTCAATGTGCGATCAAGTTTGACAGGATGCTGTGTTGAGCCGGAGATCTCAGATCAGGTGATGGATACTAAGTGAGTGTCCTGGCTACAAGGGGAACTGGCCATCAGTGCCGCCGGCAGGTACCTAGCGTCGTGATACGCTGGCCATCTCCTGAAGCTCTTTCCATGATATCGTTGTCTTAAAGGCCTTGCATAAAATTTGGTATAGAGAAATTTGAAGATGCGATAGCTCTGCATATCGACATTCTCTAACATTCTTACCATTTTGTCCTGACTAGGTCCGAGTCATCACAGAAGTACATATCTTGATTGCATTCGCAAGTCATGTCAAACCTCCCCTCAGACGTCCTTCGTACATCCATAGCTCATCTTACAATTGAAGAAATTTTATCACATTTGCATCTAGTATATGTAGTTCCCAGCAAGGTTCGACATCGTACAGGACCACTGGTTGAATACTTGGTAACACACTCTCTTTCTGACGTACTGGATGCATTGCATCTGACAGGCGCTGATAAGGAGTGTAGCAAGATCACTTCTAGTGCATTGAAGAAGCGTGAAAGGGAAGACACTCGCAATATATGCAGAGTGGCCCTGCGTACCGAAGAGGACGATGCACCCTACACGGTTGACATATCTCACTATCTCCGCCTGCCTTCAGATGGCGGAGGTCAAGGGTATTCTAGCCAATTACGGCGGGAGAGAGGATACAGCGCAGGCAGCATTTGGGGTGCACGAGGGACGATGGTTTCAGGCACTATTCGGGCAGTCAGTGTCCATTGATCATAAGGTATTTTAGAAAAGTAGCTACAGTTATAAATAGTTCGAAATTCGCACCTATAACCCCGAAATGAGTATTGAAGACTGTTCTGAACAAAAAAGCCACCTGTACCTGACTCGTTGCATTCGAGGTTCTGTGATTTCTTAGAAAGGCCTCCGCAAAATGACATTATGGCCCTCCCTGGAAGGCATTTACAATCCCCTTTGAATTTGTTACCGGTTTTCGGGGTAAATCAATACTCGTCTGACAAAAATACAACAAATATCAGTATGGATGACAAGTCGCCGATTTGCTGAGCAACATACTAACAAAATTGATATCAAGCAAAAGCACCGATATCATCTCCTCGTCAATTTCGTAGAATATACACTACCTCCGAACCAGAAACTGCTAGGAATGGGGGTAATATAATCTATACCCACCAATGAGGAACACGAATTAAGGGAAGAATCAAAATGCGAACATTTGTCATACTCTCGGCAACACTTCCAGAGTCTACTGAAGTGCCGACATTGTCTCACTGAGGTAGTATATCACCTGGGATGTTGACAGGTCGAGAAACCATATGTATGTGCAAGGAATTATCTATATCCACCAATCAGACAACATTAATTGGAGAGAGAATGGAAATATGAACCTTCTTGATGCTGATACACGTATTTCCTGAGTGTACCCAAGTGCTGATATTGTCTTGCTGGAGAAACTAGGCTTTAAAAAGTCCAGAACTCATTCGAATTGGACCTGAATTAAATGTACCAGCCAATCAAGCAATGACAGTTGGCAGAAGAATGGGATTTGGAAGATACGGTAGTAAAGCATATGTTCTGAATTCACGGTCAAGGGGAATAGCGAGAGAAAGATGAAACAACGGGACCTTGATACCAATTACCCTGAACTCCAGGCCTGATGCAGGTGGCATCGCATAATTCCAGCCCATCGAATTCCTGAGCTTTGTGCCAGTCACATTGAAGAATAAGTACTGTTCAATGCCTCGAGAGAGGCAGCAAGAGAACTCGAGAGGGAGGGAGTGGGAGAGGAAGATGGGTGAACGAACAAAAGAGGAAGGTGGTTGCCATCACATGTCCAGCACATCCGTAAACGGATCCATTGCATGACTTGTCCTTTCACCACTTTGCTCTGCCGGCACTTTTTTGGACTTCCCTCATTTCCTTGGCGTTTCTCTTCAATATCTCCACAGATTCAGGCTCTCTGGACAATGGATGCTTAGTCAGCAATCATTGGCCCTTGAATGGATGGGAAACTCAGTGCCCTCGACCTCACGTCCTGGATTCTGCAAAGTGGCTGCATGACGTGTTCACCCTGATTTGCACCTCGTGTTGTATGCGTCATAGTCCTCGATGCTCGAATATCAGTGACCTCAATCTTGATTCAAGACTTTCATGCTCAAATTTGGACTTGGGGCAGACGAATTTTGTCAAGATTGATTTCAGTACACTTTCTGGGGTTTGCCTATGACTGTGAACGCATCTGTATTGCTCTGATAACGACTATATTTCGATTTAGGTCCGTGGAAGGTACCCGGCATCTATCTGGCAGGACCTTTCTTTCACCCAATTGCACGCAACAAAGCCCAGGCCAACAGTATTCGGATGCGGTATATTCTGTTCAAATTACGAACGTTCGGGGCCCAAGCAACTGGGATAATATGCATGCGATTTTTTTCACTAATCCATCCCACGTCCGTCTCTGCCTCGGAGGTATTTCGCTCGCGTAGGAACAGGACCCAAATGAAAGATAGAACATACGGCACTCTTCATAGGTTCTGTTATTCCAATCTATGGTATGTTCTCGATTCTTCATACTCTTTCTGGCTCTGACAGAATTATGGGTATAAGGGTTGAAGGGAACATCAATCAAACTCCAGCTTTCGAGCAGTTCCCCATTTCACCCATCGCCTTCCTCCCTCCCTCCTTCTATCCTCCTCTTCTCCCTCCCTACTACGCTCCTCTGCACTGACCTGGACTCGGATCCCTGACCTCCCCGCCGCCTTGAGCCTCGTCATCTGCCCTTCAAGTACATGTTAAGCCTATCCTCAAAATTTGATTTCGTTCGACGTTCTCGAGGTAAGCGTCATTACGTCCTGTGCTCATACGTCTGCTGAATTTGTGACAGACGTGACAGTCATCTTTTCCATTTCCACTTTTCACCACCACCTTGACATCGACGACGAAGGTAAGAGGGGCCTTTTCCTTTCTCTTATAAGTACACAGGCCGAGTGGTTTGCGAAGGCATATGAACAGCCCACAACGACGTCCGAAGTTTGTCGCCTTCCCAATACCTCTTGACGATTGTTGACGCTGTTTCCACAGCTTACCCTTGTACGCATCCAGGCTGTACAAAGACGCCTGGTGTACGTTCCAACGCCAAGTGGCATCTTCATAACCATGGTACATTTCCCCAGGCCGACAGAGACCAATCAAACCGGCCAATACGCTGTCGATTTGTTGTCCCCCGGTGTGAGCTCTCGCACTGATTCCGTGCACCCTGCCCCTTGCCAAGTACAACCTCCTTCCACCACCACGAAGTGGGTGCCCTCGAGCCTCATGTCTTGTACGAATGCATTGCGGCTCCGGGAAGCAGAATCTTCTTCCTCAGAGTACAATGGAGATGATTCCGATTCCAGCTACAGAAGTGTGCAGCTATCTCTGCCACTGTCTCCGGTTGTACCCTCCATTGTCAATGATGAAACAGATGACAGGTTCGAAGAAATGAATTCTTACCATACTTACCAGTTACTTTAGCTGCACAAATGAAGCGCGTACTTATCGGTCAACTTGGAAGGTAAGATTTCGTGCTCACTGCGAAGAATTGGGAGCTAAAAGTTGATATTGACACTAGGATGTAGGCCGTATCAAAGCCATTGACAAGCAAGCAAGGTAGGTAGTCGCTGATTTTACCTTGTATTTCAAGACAGAGATGCGGTCAGCAACACATTTCCCACAGAGGTGTGCGCAGTACCCACTTCAGGTTCCTTCGATAGGTCCTTACTTTATGTCGGTGAAAGAGGCTGACTGTGCACACTCTGATCCGGAGCAGCGGTCTGACTAAGACACCTGTTCTTTAACCACATGCTGTAATCCCTCAGAAATAATAGCATTTTTGTGGCAATTTGGCATGAATTCATGAGTGCGCAGTCCTTACTGTGAGGATGCGGGGGGGAATATCGCAATGAAGGACCACCAAAGACAACAAAGCGATCATTTGCTTCGGTGCCATGTAGATATCATTGAAACCATAGCATTCTGCTACTTTACTACAAGTTCAGTTGACGCCCCAGATGGGTGATGGAATCCATGGGCAAAATGGAAGGGAAGTATTTGGAATAGAGATTTTCAAAGGGATAAATAGCCTATTATATGAAAAGTAGTTTCTTTGAGGTAGTAGATTGACTTTTATCGCGGTCCCTGCAAGTACGTTTGCGAGTATTCCCGACAAAGACACCCTTCTCCAACTCCATTTTGACTGGAAAGGTTTCGGATTCAACCTTTGCTGGAGAACAATAAACCTGGGAAGGCGTTAAAATGTGATAAATAGAAGTATAACGAAATACTCACCGATCTTGCAACTTCTACCTTCTTCAGAACGTCCTAGGAACGCCAGGTCAAAGCATGCCAGAATTGCCAGACATGCAGAGCTGACCTTGTTACGTGCTTGCACAGCTCTCGTACTAGACTTGTCAGGTGGCACCATCAGTGACCTGGAGGTAGATGACTGGGCTTGTGTCATCGGTTCAGAGAGATGGACACGAAGGAGGAGTTCGGAAAGCATCTGAGAGTATAAGTGTCAATACCTAAGCTTGAAGACGTTCCAAGAATACCTCTTACCACAAAGGCACCTCTTTTCCAGTATTTCAAAGCCATGGTGTTGCCTAGGTTTGGGACACCTAGCCTGGCACACAACAGGTGCCAGAATCGGCCTGTGTAGGCAACAAAAAGGCCATACAGAAAGGCATCAAGGTATGAGGGACCCTGCCTTCGAATGTTTCTATAGGCAGGAAGAATGGTTTTAGCCCAGTCGATCTGGGCTTGGTTGTCATTGGAGGACATGGTGGGGAGGAAGGAGCAAATAATTTGAACCAATTCCTTATATGGTGATGTAGAACTGAGAGGGAATGCCATCGCAAACTGGAAAACTGGATTGATTGCAATGAACTGCAGCCAGGAAGTCTTGTGACGTTTGTCTCAAAAAAAATAGCAACCTGTCAACCCGTCCATCCATCAGGAATGCTTTATCCGGCTGGTTGTGCAAGCGTAACCCAAACACGTTTCCAAGGGCAATGTCCGATGAACCTCCGCTGTTCAAAACCCCCTCATTCACTTGCTTTTAGAGCCATCCACCTTCAGGTAGCCGATTATCTAGCCTAGACTCGCCATCGCTGAAACAGGATCAAAGGATCTAGGAGGAAGGTACCAATGCTGGAAATAATCGGTGCCATAACTTGAAGTAAAGTGTTGACCCAGCCATTGGAATCCGTGGAATCAACACGATGCGTGGTTCCGGTAGTTATGCGATAGAAATTAACACTTCACATGAGGGCAACGTTGAATAGGGAGCCGGTGCACTTTGTATGTTAAGAATGTCAGAGGAGATAGGATTGAATATAGATGCTATGTACCATAGCAGCCACACTGAGCCACAAACTTGTGCTCCAGCAGGCCATATTCCGCTATAACTTCAAAGAGATGAGGTCTCCATCAATCCGGGTTTTTCATGTCTTGACGATGCAATGACTCGCCCTATTGCCAAGGCAAGGATGTCGAAATTTTGAGTGCAAAGCATCGGGGTAATGCTCCAGACCGCGGGTCAAGACCTCATTGCTCACTGTTTTGACCATAAGATGGGGCGCAATGTATTGTTGTTTGGGCGGTAAAAAGGATTTGAGCATAATATTCTTGTCAAGTTTGAAAGGCAGCAGGGTCCTCTAACGTTCGCTAGTTGCCGTGGCATGGCAAATATCAATGCTAATATTGTGGCTGTGCTGTCAACTCGTGATTTTCACAGGGCGCTGGCTGGGTGCTTGGCGACTGCATCTTCTGCAAGCAGTAAATTCTTTCTTGCTAGAGTATACTATTTTCGAATAATGCAAGGAAGAAAAGGTGATGGTACTGGGAGTTTATAGGAGCCAATGTCAATTTCTACATACATGGGGCTGTCAAGGAACCATGGTATCATTTTGTGGGATAAAGTCAACAGGGGGGATAATATCTCTCCTTCTTGACGTTATGCTAATTCAGTTTGTAGTTCATCAAGCATCCAGGAGGACTGTCATCCCTCATGTTCGCATTCGCCACTCTTGTTATACACATGCTGGTGGCGCCATTGTATTGTTTCGAAAGCACGACAGATATGGAAAGCTGCACAAAGATGTCTTCGCTGAAGACAGACTGATGCTACTCCCACCCGCTGTTTGTGTGCCTCTGGTACTCTTTTCTAGGAATCATAACCTGAGTGATCCTTCATTAGTGGACGTAAGGAGGAAACCGACCTATCTTCTCCAGCATATCGCCCAGAAGCTGTATGAGGTAAATGAACATGGGACTTTCTTGGCCAAGAATGCCCTGCTCCCCACCTGGAAGCTCGATGACGACAGCAGCGACATATATGCCAGGGTGACTCGTATGGGGTTGGTAGCATTGTATGTCCTTTCCTTCCTTCCCTTTCTTATCCTCTTATGTCTGCCCAGCCAGGTACTCATAGCAACATGCCTTCAATACTGAGATCCAACCTCTCCCCTGTACCTTGGTGGGTCGTGACGTGATGGTCTGTACACATGCACGTGTATTTTATCGTTTTGGTTGTGTCCATTCCACCGAAGGGTGAGCCTTTTCATCTGCACCAGATGTGTTTGGAGCACTGATCCGTTTTCTTTCGCAGTTTTGACCACTTCTATGCTCACTGGACAGAATACAAGGATCATCTCCTCCTTCGTTCGCAGCAGGTTGCCAACTCTCCTGAGCTGGTTCGACGACTTGGTGTCATTGCCATGAACTCCCCCTTTGAAGTTGACACTGTAGGTCGTTCTTATTAACATCATGTCTTCTGCTCATCGCATCTGCCCACAGTACGCCCATGCAAACTCCACCCACGCTTTGGGATCTAGGTGAGAACCATGCGTTTTCTGGTGCATTTTGAGCTGACGGGTTTCTTGTTAAGATGTTGAACGATCTCAGATGATCCGCTGACTTCTTGAGGAACTACACTATGTTGTACTTTAAGGTGCTTATTGTGTTTTCATTCCCTTTTTACAGAATGCGTTCAAAGTGAGTCCTTCCTCTCCCCCAAAGATGTTTGATTTTGCTAATCTGTCATGTTTTCTAGTTCCACGCCAACTTTCATGGAGCACGGAACGATGAAGGTGAAAGGATGGGATTAAACATATGGTGTGCAGGGAACTGACATACCTCCATAGTGTGTAGAAATGTTAATTTAATTTAAATTTTCAGCACATTTCATCAGGGAGTGCCGTTTTAAGTTTCGGCGAGTCTCGAATAAATTCATTCATTCGCAGGATCTTGAAGAAGAGGTGTATGTATCACTGCTTTCTCTATCTCATTCACTCAGCAAAAGCTTGTGATGGCAGAGCAAGGGAGTAAATTAATAATGACAGAAGATAGATAAATAAATCCGGTAATATTAACCCTGCGCAACCGATGAACAGTACAATGATTGAGCAGAGAGAGGAACAGTACTACATGTGGCCTGATCTGAGATATAAATAATCATAATCCAATGGCATTACATCTTCTAGAACAATATCACTGAATCACTGAAATGGTGAACCCAGACCCATGCACCTTCCACTCACTTTACTTAATACCAGCCTGTCCCAGCAACAGCATTCACATCATCTGATCGATGGGACCTGAAGCAACGACACTGACCCTACACATGATGACTCTTCTCACTTACTGATTTGTGTTATGAATCTACACAACAGAACCCAACTTCATCGAGGCCATGGTCTTAGCCAGGTCTGAAGATAGCACTAATATTTGAATACCCTCCAGCTTCGTTACAAAGGAATCTCTACTGGAGGAAGTGACGTAATAATGTTTAACCTGTGTTGACATGGACAAAGATCAATACGTGAAACCGCTCATTATAATCCCCAAGGCCAGACAGCCTGTTAAACCACTTGCTAGTTGCAGCAACAGCTATGAGCATTAATACAACAAGTCTGAGTCTGAGTCAATGGATGCTCCTCCAGTGGTGTCACTGAAATGATCATCGGGCATATGAACAATGCAATCAACACTGCCAACTCGGCGCCACATAAGAGACTCTCTGATGCTCTCCTGTACAAGGTAAGCGTTGACGTCCATCATTCGATGATTAATCCCAAACTCTATCTACACTCAAAAGGGTTCAAGAGTTTAAATAAAATTGAATAATACAAAAACCTGTTTGCATCTATCAGAATGAACCCCGTACATTAAATAAATCCAGTGCACAGGTACCAACTTGTACCACTGTGGTGCGTGTACGCAAAGTCTGACTGCCCATGTACATACTCGCACTAAGTTTGCAAAAAACCATTCCAGGTCTTCCTTGATGGGTTCTCTCCACAAGAACCTCAGACTAAGCAACCGCAACCCTGGAAATCGGGCCCTATCAATGATGGTCCTATCCAACCTCGTCCAATCACCCCAGTATCTGTTGGTGAAATTTGTCGCCACCAATACCTGTAACTCCCCCACATAGGACTTAGGTACTTGCTGAAGATACTCAGCCAATCTATAAAGCTTCTTATTTGAAATATTGACTCCGAGTTGCCGAAGTACTGGGTATTCGTCGAGTCTAATGTCAAGCAGCTCTTGTTGGCTGGGGTCTGAGTCGAAAGGAAGGGAACAATTAATCAGAATAACCAGCGTACACCGAATAAACAAACACTCACCATGACTAATGATGAGGAGGTCCTTCAGGGTGCTCTGTGTGTACTCCACAACATCGACGGCAGACCTCCTGCACTCGTCATCGTACCAGATCAGAACAGAAGTTGCAGATACTAACGAGCATGCCAGGTATGCTCGGAATAGTCTACTGTTTAGTAACTTCAAGCTACTGTCTTCCGTCGAATATATGAAAGTTCGGATGGAATGCATGGGAAGGGCTCTGCCGTCCACAGTAGAGCTAGAGGAACGACAAGAAGAAGACGGTCCTCTGATAGAAAGAGTGGAAATACTGTGTGGCGGTGATCAGGAGCTTCACCAGCTGAATCGTCTCGGTAAGAAGGACTCCTTGATTACAACTCGAGTGAAACCAGCGAGCATGGACGGCACAGTTACAGAATTCCACAGCCCTCTATGTCACAATCCACCACCTCTAATGCAACCGCGCCTTTCAAGGCACATGCCCTGATGTTATTCAACACCTCGCTCAATATGGAATGATAAGGTTTGGTGACAGTATTCCAGTCCCCACGCCCATACTGTCACCATCCGGACGCAAGAGTAAATACTCAGATTAGAGCGGAGGACATCGAGGAAGGAACCGAGGTCCATCCTGTCTGTCCAGAGCCAGACACTCAAACAAGAATCTTCGAGTGATGGGTAGAAATGAATGGCAGACAATACTGCAAGCGCGTGCCACTGCACTGCTGATGAACGCCATGCCCAGGATTTTATCAATGAGCTCTTGAGGGAGGTCTGAACCTGGCATAGCTACATCGTTGTCAGTAAATGTGGTTAAAATCAAACCCTTCAACAAATACCTGGGCAATGGATGTGGGTCTGACGGTTACGGGTAAAGATGGCCAGTGTAAACTGGATATGATTCACCTCTTATATGCATAGAAACTGGCAATGCTTCACCAACATTTTTTCGTCTGTATTGTCTAACTAAAAATATACCACCGGACAAGACATACATGACTGCCAACTCAAATAATGCCACTTGGTTTCACTATTTCCCATCACGTTGATGTCAACGTCCTCATCAACCTACCATCTAACTGTCCTTGACGAGTCGGGTAATACATCACCGTGTCTCCCCTGTCTAAAAACTATGACATTCAAGGTAGACAACAATGTCAATGGGAATGTGGCCCAATCAGCGACCACCTCTGCAAGCGCTGGCAAGTCTTCTTCAAAGCACCTCTGTGCAATCTATATACACGGAATCATCGTATCGCACAGTCTTGCCTCATTTCCAATTTCCAACACAAACTTCAACTAGTTCTTTCTAGTCCAATTACAACATAGACCGCATTACAAGGATTCCTCGAAGTGGTAGCTATCTGTATAAACGTAAATAACATCTACACGTGATGAGAAACTATCATAATGAAGCCAAGGCCAATTGAATTCACTCATCCTCATCTTCCATTTCATAAAATTCAGGTGTCCTAGACACATCAACGGTCTCACCTTTGTAGATAAGACTAAACACAGTTTATCACATGCAGTACTAGTGAGGATAATCATGCGACGTACTTGACCAATTTCGAATCCATTTCACTGGACTCCGCAAACCAAGCTAGAACTCTGCCTAAAGACGTTGTTGTCTTGATTCTGTAACACTTGCAGTATCCGTTTTGGGCAACTAGCTATACAAGTGCTATAAGTATTGTCATGAAGCAGTGGGAACAATGTACCGTCAGGGTAACTCCTCAAGGAAGACGAATTTCCTCAGCGGGGCCTTTCATGGCTCTTTTTCGCTTCCATGCCATGGTTCTTGTTTAGTTCACCTTCAAAGAAAGAGCATGTTATATATTGGCATCACTATGACGTGCGATAGTGCGGCATCCGATTACCAGTGTCTTGAGCATTCCGAGCATGGGTTACTTAACTTCAGGTGTGGTGTGGTGCGTCGATGTTCGACAGTTTTAGGGCGAAATGTACATCAATTCGGGTTCAAAATAAGACAAAAAAATATGTCAGTTGGGCTATCCGCCGGTTGGTAGCTGAGCGGGATGTTGGTGACCATGGTGGCATTTGGGGATGGGGGGAGGGAGAGGGTACAATTGACAGCAAAACCTGTGAAAATGAGGAATAGAACCAACGGTGCTGAATGGGATAGCTGTCAAGTGATAGTGGGTTTTCTTACAGGGGGGGGGTGGGAGAAATGTCAATGACAATGTCAAGATAATGTCCGATGGTAGTACCATCAAGAAAAACTGTAGGATTGATAACATATCATATCATTTCCGGAGTCTGGAAGAAACATCTTGAGCACCATGTTTCAAGTTCAGTTTTCGTCACCGCAGCCTCCGAAAATAGAATGATATTATTGATGCCATATTGAAAGCTTCGATCAGTGGCTGTGCAGTCAGGCACAGAACCGTTCCATCCGGTGGATCGACCGGTGGTTCCTAAGCCTATTAGCAACAACCATCTTTTACACTGGTTCGGTCCAGAGGATATGATCAGTATTGTTCATGATATGCAGTAGGTGCAAAATAAGGAAAGAAAAATAATTTACAGCGCAATCATTTGGAAGTAGCCCACACCCGCCTGTTCATCAATGCATCGCCGAACGAGGTGCCTTGACTCAGACTCTCAGAGCTATTGGGACACACACAGGAAAAACTTTGTGCATCAAGAAGCTGTTCAACACTCAACCCATAAGCAATATTGAATATGTGTCATAATGACGCATGATCGGCCAGGGCAGGTAATGTCAGAACTTGAGCAGTACGCGATAAGCGGGTGTGGTGCCCTCTAGCAGCTCCTGGCGATCATGCAGGTGTTTAGTAATTTTTATCCGTAGCCCAACTTACCTTGACATTTATGGAGCAAAATCCCATTTCTTCGTCGGCTCGTCTTATCCAGCACTGTCGCGAAATGACAAGGGAAACATGTCATAGCATTCATCAGTCGGGTTGCCTACATATTCAGCTTGAAAAAATAACGGGTGCTTTTTTACCTGCCATCCTTCTCTTTTCAGTTCCACGATGTACTGGTCGGTCTAAGTCGGCCCGCTGTGTCACATGTGCTACTCCTTTGCTTTTCGGTCCTTGGCGTCTAAGTGCATGTATGCATGCACATTATTATTAGGAATCAGGTATCCTCACTCCTTCAAGAGACGTTCTTTAGTGCTGACACAACCATAAGTAAGCCCTTTATTTATAGGTCCTTCCCAGTATTGACTGGAACGTATTGATCTGGCCAGGCTGTCAGATATGAAACAATGAGCATTTGAATCTACTTCATATCCATAAAATCGGTTGGCCTTCGCTCTCATCTTTGGGCCTGAAATCTTACGTCCTAACTCCCATTGCAGCTGGTCCTTGATGCTCTTTGCCACGGTAGGATCGCCACTGCTGTTCAATGCAGTACTTATCGCTGTCTTTTCCTGGCCATTGGGTGTCCATCAGAATCACTGGGACAAGTGACACTGCTCATAAACTTCCGGCAAGGACTGACATGAACATTTCGGTTTGCTCGCTTTCTGCTGCCTTGCAGTGTGTTTGACTTGGCCGCAGTACTTCATTCTTTGTCAAGGCTACCGAAGATGTATACCTTCAGCTTTATGTATTGCTCTGGACTCCCTAAGTCTCCAAAACCTTGCCGTCCCCTCAAGCGATCACCGCTGTTCCGATTCCGCGGTATAATACATTGCAGCTCGTCACTCTTTCCTTAACATCTCAGTAAGGACTTCAAAACTGCAGGTGTCATGATTATGGAAGAGAACTCCAATGCTGTTCAAAGGTACACATATCAATTTAATCTATCCTATAGCTTCCTTCTCTAATTGCCATTGTCCAGGTCTCCGGATCCTATCCAACATCAGTTTTCCACCATGCCGCTGCCACCTTACAACCCAAACCCCATACTCCCCCCCCAACCTCACATTGCGAACCAAGCGACTGTCATTCCTCGAGACATCAGCTTCTTGTTTCGCAGCACACCTTCTCGCCCCACCCAGGAGCATTGTGCTTACATGCACAGGCTGATAGACTTGGCCATTCAGTCCTTCAACTTCATCATTCACCAAGCCTATGCTGGAAATTACCACCATGTATCCCCCCAAGAGATACAGGGTCAAATCTGGAACATGCACGTCGCTCTTGACATTATGGGGGACATTGCAAATTACTCGGAGTGGTTGCAAAGGGATAACCAGTGGGCTCGGATGGGATGGACAGAGGAGGAAAGGGCAGAGGGTCATCGAAGATTCCATAGAGGAAGACGATTTGCGTATACCACGTTTGTTTGATCGTCTATTGCATTTCCTATTTTATCATCCTTCTGCTGCTTAATCCTTCCTATGATTCAAGTTTTCAAGACCTAAGAGTGTTTTGAGGCGACCTTCATACTTCTTCACATAGCTCAAGTAAATTATCAAGGCACTGGATAGTTTGCATTTCAGCCTGTGGACGTATCGGTGGCAGAGGTCACCATGGGGAGAGCTCCTTCCAAATTGATCCGCATCTTATTATAGCCTTTGCGCTTGCTCACAACTTCACAAGGTTACCGTTATGCATCTTCCAAATCCCATAGCCCGTCAGTTGGTATGTTGTAAACGATTCTCATTCTATGTAAGCTACATATGCAACATTTTACCTCGCATTCTCGCATCTCCAGACAGACCTATGGAAACCATTGAGGTTGTAGATTATGCAAGACCTGGAAGACATGACAAGGCATACAGCCCTCCTTGGAGCTTGCGAGTGGCAGGATAGCCTCGTAGTTTGTTTCGCCATTGTTCTGCACCCAAAGGTTCCGCTTTTCCGTCCAAGATATCCTGCAGCCTCTGCTGATACCATCTCTCATTTTCATCTGACCAAAAACCCATATTGACACCTGCCGCATCCCAAGTATATGGAAGTGGCCACCAAGACTTATAAGCTACTTGCACCCTGTAACCTAGTGTTGCAACATAAGCGACAGTGACGTCAAGATGTCAAGTTTGCATTTACCAGTATAGCACTTATGCAAACCACAGATGAGATCAGCTTCATCACCAACAAGATCGTCATCCCACAAGCTCCATGCATCGTCTTTGTCCCCAAAGACATACCCTGTTCTGCTTTGAATAACTGTGCTGGAAGGTCCATGAAGTGCGGCATCCAAACTAAGGTGCTCCTTAGCAAGGCGCCAAACGATCCCTCCTTGGAGAAGAGCTGCGCGGCTGTGAGGTTTGTTTAGGATGTTGGTACGGTTCTCAACATACGCTTGGTAATCCCTTGCGGAAAATTTGTAGTCTGCCGGTCGAAAGGAAATGATTGGAGGGATTGGTGGTTTATGAGCACCGAAGGTATTGTTTAGACGAATGAGTGTGCGGAAAGGGATTCCATGCTGAATTAGAAAGTCCAGTACGTTATAATTTGCTATCACGTGGCAAACCTTGTATATGTCATGCCTGTTATGTACAGCTAGGATCCAGCTGCTGGAAATATGAGGATCTTTGGCAAAAACAAATGTTGTGTGTTGACAATCAACCTTGAGGGTGAACAGACAAGGATGAAAGGATAGACTTTGCGAGTATTCAGGGTTGACATCCCATCTTTCAACTGCTGGGTGTTGCTTGCTTGAAATGTTGCCCAAAAACTGTGATATGGCATATGCGGTGGAAGGGGATAATGTTTGTGCCACCTTCAGTGGCTGACCAAAAGCCTTAAGGATATGCCTCAACTCGGCGCTGCTGTTTGGCTCAGTCATATCATCATCGACAACGGCAGGCAGGACGAATCCGAATTGTGAGGCCAAGGTATGAAGAAAATTGGAAGTCTCTTCAGTTTCTCCGTCGTCTGGTTGTTTTGCGACAGAGATATTGGGACTTGGAGTTCTCTGAAATTTATGTGATGCCAAATCAGATTCAGCATCGTATGAAATGTCGTTATGGTCGTTGTCTACAATGTCTGCTCCATAGAAATCTTCGTCATCACTATGAGCGTCAGGATCTTCACCCCATGCAAGGCAGATATCCCATTCATTGGTCCAAGAGTCATATCTTTTCTGTGTTGAAGAGAATCCGCCCAGTATATCAGCCCTATGCTCCCGTTTGATGTTCATGTCTTCCTGACACCATCCTCCAGGCTCATGAGGATCTTCTACCCATTCGTAAAGGCCCCGCGCACGCATTGTAGAGGTGTTTTTCTCATGGTCGAGCCTGGAGGAATGATGTTGCTGGGACTCTGTCTTCTCCCTTTCAACATTACGCATGTCCCTTGTGTCGAAGAATGAGATCCATCCAGGAGGTTGTCGGAAATCTGGTGATGTAAGTGATCCTTCAGCGGGCGAAGGCAGAGGAGTGGGGGAATCAGGATTGAACGGACTGCGAAAAGTATCAACAGCAAGAGTATCGGGGTCAGAGCTTTGGACAGCTGTCGCGGGACCACCAGCATTCTTGTGATCATTTTGAGAGGAGTCGGAGGGGGAGAGGGGACGATGAAGATAAGTGTGAAGCTCCTGCAAAATATGCATCAGAGGAGCGATAGCACCAAAAAGATGAGGCCACTCCTGAGCCTCTCGTACTTGTTGACTGGTCCATGGGTACCAGACGGGAACACCTTGCACAATGAACCACTGAATTGGAGGCTGCGAACCACACCTGACGGTGGGGAGTAGAAAAGTACCCACTCAGTAGCTGTATGAAGCCTAGGGCAGGACAGTGGACATGAAAATACCTTCCAACCAAGGGAAATCAAATCCTTTCGAAGATAAGAAGGAAAACCAATCAGGAATTTCTTCTTCTACGGTCGCTTTTCGTCTCTCCCAACCCGTAGCTCCATATGCGATGATGAAAGATAGAAGGCCAAGCCAAACTGGAGAACCACTGACGAGCAAGGGTTATATGATGATGGACAGCCTTTTTGGTACCTCTCTGGAGAGCTCTATAGCCCAGTTGCCAAGGAGGCTGTGGACGTACACAAGGCACTGAATAGCGGCTTGTCAGAGTGGACGTGCCGATGATTAATGCATTCTCTAGTCGCGACCAACTGTCCGCCAATGACTGGTGCCAAGCAATAAAGATACAGTCTTGTTTTGAGTTCAACACCATCTTTCTTGACAGACTGTTCCTTCGACGTCTCCTTGATCATTACTGTTCTTTTGAAGACTGGTCGAGGGGATATCCACCAAGATGCTCAGCCTGATCGATGAAGGATAACCAGCCAAACTGATGGGTCCACCATCGAGGTTCAAGATAATATCTGAGATTCATTCCTTCGTGGAAGATGTACTGATCTGGGTCGGAGGGTACAGGGTACTTTGGCGGCATACTCAGCATTTGGGCTATAAAAAACAGTCCCTGTTGGATACAAACACAAAACCTTTTCGATGATCAACATCTTGGTAGAAAAAATGGTCATGGACAAATGTCATACTCTGGTAATTATCAGGTTTGAGCAATGGACACTGGTTGTGGCTGTTCACTCACGAGTTGTTGATACCTCAGCAGGAAAAGCCACAATCAACAAGGTGCAGGCCTGTAAAGCTATTATCAAATCCTTAGAAGACTGAAACAGTGCATCTTACAGATACGTACAACGAACACAGGTGTGTCATGGTGTGGAAGCTCCTGCTTGACTGCCTGGGAGATAACCCGGCGTAGTGTAGCCAGACAGGGAAGGATGTGAAGGAGAAATTCTTTCAGTTTTAGACTGCCAGGGATGGACCCTTCACAGTCTGTTGTGGTCAGTACTTAGTAGGGTGACACGGGTAGGAACTAAGGAAGGTCTGGATAGGCCAAAACATCACTTCGGCGGTTTGCTTGAACAACCTTAAGTAGCTTTAAATCAGGATTTACATAGAATTTTTCCGTAAACCTGACTGATCTGCCGGACACTTTTAGACCAATTTGTTCTTCGTAATAAAAAAACCTGTATCATACAAGGCGGCTACCAATCATGTGTATGCACTTTACTAGTCTGCCTGTGTATTCTAAGTTTTCGGGCCTGCTCCATTATCTCACTGGTTTTTTTCAAACCTTTTACGACCGAACCCACATCCCCATCAGGGCCAAACACAGCTTGAAGCTCCTTCTGCATAGCTTTTTCCAGCATCGCGTATTGGCGCAATTCCTGTGTGAATAAGTTAAGAAATGAGTTCAAGGAGAAGACCTGAAAGCCTGACCGCTGTTGCCCTCCAGCTCAAAGACACTCTATAGATGAGGAAAGCTAACACCAGGATACAGAGCCCAATCAGCAACCATTGCACTTTCTGCTGGCCATTCCTACGTCGGTTGACCCCCAGCTTTGTCTTTGAAATTTCAGTCCCTGTGTGTTACAGCCAAGGTGAGACACTTACCGGTTTCTCCCATAGACAAATCATGGGCTCATGAGAACCAGTTCCACTAGCGCTCGCAATGAGGTAACAATCCGACTGAAGAAAAGGTCTGTTACGCTTTGAGTAATCTTACATTTCTGATAAGAGAATTTGCTTACGTCCACTGCCTGTATCGCTTCATGGTCTACAGAGACTTGTTAGCTTATCACAGACATTAAAGAAGGCAGCAATACCTTTGCTGTGAGGAAGCTCTTGTACCACTGCGCCAAGTTTAAGATCCATCACATAAACCTTTCCGGAATCACTTCCACCGACAGCAATAGAGCCATTCTCGGCAAATCGTACATCTTTGACCAGTCCGAGACGTGTTTTGGTTTCAATAGAGCACGTCTTAATCAACTCCGGCAATTTGTATAAATCAAAACCCTTTGCGATGTTCTGTAATATGATCATATTTCCTGCCGTATTTGACGTACAGTTGCCACTGAGAAAGGATGGTCAGAACCGTCAGATTTTACTTCATAAATGGAAAATGTCTGCTTACATGGGCCAGTTTACGGACTTGGTAGCAATTGTGGCACCGCCGTCCGAAGCTAAGGTCATCCTATCAAGTGATCAGCATTTTTCGATGAATACTTGCAAGTACTCACACTTCGCCAGTGTTCAGCAAACCAACAAGGACTTCCTTGCCTTCATTGACGAAAGTGGTGGTGTGAGGGATTGCCTTTGGCATGGTTTTTGACCATTCCTGGTGGAAGGTGACTTTTGTCTCTGTTGAAACAGTTAGATTGTCTTAAATAATTGGTAAAGCAGATCTTTACCAAAAAACTGCATACTATAAGCAAGGATGTGACCAAAGTGGCTGGTCACCACGAGTCTATTGGAAGGTCCATCAAAGGCCAATGATTCCACAGGGTCGCTGATTGACGAAGCTTGAACGCCTCCATTGTAGCGGTATAACTGGGTTGATATGAGTGCGGTGCCGGCTTCATGTAAGTTTCTCACTCACTCCGCCCTTTGCTCGGCCGTATACATAAATGAGGCCATGACCGGTGCCAAATGCCAGCCAGGCTCCTTCCTCACCGATAAAGGACATACAAGTGATTTGTCCCCAATGCGTATCGTTGTATTCCAAGGTTTGGCAACAGCTGCGTTTGTGCAGAGACCATATATTGACAGTCTCGTCATCGCCTGGGCCAGGTCAGTTAACTCAGGTTGACTTTACGAAGACAAGAATGGCCTACCTCCACTAGCGAGATATCGCCCTGTCCAGCATGAAGCAAAGAGCATTGATTGGCTGGCTTGGTATCCGTAACACACGACGGTAATCCTGTTATTGCAAGTAAGCTACATTTCCATGACAATAGGCAATTACTTACATCATGGGAGTTATGAAAAAAGGGAAGGCGAATCATGATGTGATGCGAAGAGTATGCTTGGATGCCATGTTAGCCCACTCTCCTATTTGTACTCCTTCTTTCACAATTGCCTCAGCATTGTCCCGCCTCTCGCATGGGCTGCGACAGTCGGAAGCCAAATTCGCATGGACTTTGACTGTCATGGAGCGACCACAGTTGGAAGCCATGCTAAGCACAACAATAAAAAGGGTATGCTCACAACTTCCATATCTTGTACCTTTTTGTATGACCGCATGAGTTGTTGAAGATCAGAGTAAACAAGTATTGTGCATGATCATGTCTATGACATGCTTATTGTGAAAATTCGGCCGCCGTTATGCTTTTAGGAATGTTCAGATCATCGGAGGGATAACTGATGCAGCTTTAAGCCTGATAAAAAGCAATGAGTACAAAAAAAGATAACAAGGCGAGACAAAAGCACAATGGATGCATGGTTGAGAAGAGGTCAATATAAAAAACTTGGAGCGACTTTGATTCTTCCCTACTCATCGACCTCAATGCTTTGCAACATCGACATTCCTCCACCAGCAATAACCCACAGAACTGCATTCCTCCTCACAACCACACCGAGGCTCCCCGCTATCTCCATGCGCATGTCGTGGGACATGGTGATAGCATCGTTTGCGATGACCATACCCATGGACAAGTCAACCCCTACCGCCATACTTCAGCCACGTAAAGTGACAAAAGAAATTCATCCCGTAATGAAGGGCAAGATTGTCAAACCCAGAGGTTCGATAACCAGGGAATACCACTGGGAAGATGTAGGTTTGGAGGAGGAGGAACTAGAGAGTATCAAAGTGAGTTTCTCGATTGTGCAAGGAGCTCCTGTTGACCAAATCATGTAGCAATTTGTCAAATACCTGGTCGTAAAGTACCTTGATACAAGGTTGTCTTGGGTTAAAAACAAGTCCAAGCGAAAAGCTGCCATCTCGAAGATACAGAAAAAGGTAACCTTCTTTCCATGAATCGTAGAACCTTATGCCCTCACAAGTGCTTGAATATTTAGGCGCTAGACTCCTTTCCTATCTTGGGACAATACGTTGACTGCTGGCCAGTTTTAGATGTGATAAAGACTCACTTGAAATATACCTCAGAGGCCTTCTGTAAAACACTTCCTTCAGCCAGCGGCAATGCTGCTCCCAGTGGCGCAAGTCTTTCTGATGATAACGCAAGTGGGGCATCGGTGGGTTCTGAGAGTGAAGGAGAGGATCTGTGATCTGGGCATTTATGTTTACCAGATTTCACGAATCGGGCACTATTTTGTAATCTTTGTAATTAGTATATAGGTAGGCTCCGAGTCCATGCCCAGCTCGAAGAAGTCCTTGCAGGGAAGGATAATTGAGGAGAGAAAAGAGAAGTATGGCCAATTTTCATTCGCAGTCGTTCGTCCATAGCCAAGGTGCAATTCAATCAGAAACGTGAATATATTTGGTGAGACGGGTCCCAGGTAAAGCCCTAAAAAACTGAAAGGATGCATAGCAATGGCTTTCAAAAGACTGGCCACGGATGAGTCCTTTTAACGCTTAGGGTCCTAGGTCCAGGGCCCAGGACGGACATTCCACCGCGAAGAGAACATTTGCTGCATGCTTGCTGATTGATCTGCTGGCACTGAGTAGGGCGATCGGACCTCTCAGGTTCGGAAAGAATCGGTGATGTGGCTGTGCATCGAGCATGGAAGGAAGGAAGGTAAATTCATGCTGAATTTGACCTCGTTCACAACTCTTGAAAATCATACTGGTGGGTCTTGCCAAACTTCCCCTCTTTCCTTTCCTTTCCATCTCTTTTCATTCTATTTTATCATATTATTTATGATACATTACTCATTCATTCTAGTAAATGGTATAAAGACCTACTAGCGGGCGACGTCGATTGTCGGATATCGGGCCGATGTTCCCTTGGACCGCCACATGAGTCCCATTCTCGACAATGATGTCCTACATCGTATACGTTGTTTGGTCGCCCATATTGCACCTGACAGCATTCACTTTGAAGCGCAAAGGACTATCCCTGGTGTGTAACTCTCTGTATCGTTTGGCAGTGAAAGTTTAGGAATCCAGACTTAGCTGTCCTCAATATTCAGCTCCGCTCGTCTGCATCAAAAGTCGCACCACTGAAATTTGAGCAGTGGTGAGTTCTATCATCCATCTTTTGACGTATGATTTTCTACAGCACTCCCTCCTCTGTGGCCACCACCAAGGAATCCATTTCCTGACTGATGTTGCTGGAAGCTATCCAGTCTTTCGTGAGTCTGACTATGCAACCTTGTAGCTTGACGCTGACAATACACCACAAAGACCCCCTTCAGTCTTGGGTAAAGTTTTAAGTTGCTACCCTATCTGTCTGGTCTCACGGTCAGCTCTTCAAGTACGGGCATGTCCAGGGCGCCAAAGCTGGTACAAATCACAGGAAATTGGCGCTTTGGCACTCCAAGATCTAACGAGAGCGATGGTAGACTGTGTTGCCACCCTGGTTCGCTCTGACTGGACTGCATTCAAAGGTGCATATCATCTCCCATGCCTTGATTCCATGGGGCTGATATCTCTCGTACTAGCAGGCATTGTGGATCAATAATATCTGGCTTGTTCAAATACATCACTTGCTGTTACATCATCCACAGCAAGCCGGTCTCTTCCCAAACAGCCCAAATCCCTAACGGCACTGCCGCCAACTCGCAACTGCATTTTGCAGGTCCGTGGATGCTACTAAGAGCGCGTTGAAGGCCTCTGAAAGACTATTTGGTAAAGGTCATGTGTTTGGTGCGTAGAAGACCCCAGAAACGCTTTCTGAATGGTTATGAACCTTTTGTGGGCTAGACATATACTACGTCTTGCTGTGTGTCAAACACGCTCCTTGAAGGCGGCTTCTTCGGACCCAGACGTGGGTCTCAGCCTAGGGTCGCCGACGTTGATTGGTCGGTCATCATCTCAGGCAAGATCTGGTTTCGCTTCATCGCACTGTTCCTTGTGTCTGCTGCACCGCGCACTGCTCTCTTGGCTCTTTTCTGTTCTAGCCTAGGTAATGTATTTTTGTCTTGAATTGACATGCATGCTTACATAGATAAGCTTAATGACAAAGTCCAGGCAAATGTACACAAGGAAACAATGAACAACGCTCCGAGGATTTTAATTTTATGGTTTTCCTACTTCTCTTCTTAGAAGTTCTTTCCTGACATTGCCAGCCACCCAAAATGTTCGTTAACAGTCTTCAGGCAGAGGCAGCTGACAACCATTATCCACCGGTAAGTAATAGCCTATGAGCCCTCCGCCCTGTGACGTTTACATTATGTTGACATCGCATCCTTTCACACCTTACAGATTCCAAAATTCGGAAGCATGCACATATGTTTTGCGACCGTTGTCCTCCCTTTTTGAATGGAATTGCTGGATACTAGGTTTCCGCCCTTTCTCAACCTTTGGGTGAAGGCTAAATGGCGAATAATCACTTCATTCCATGGCAAGGTACACTGCAATTTATCTTTACAAGTACCAAAGTTCACTGTTTTCAGGTCCTTATGGGATTACCCTGAAACGTCGGTCCTATCTGTACATTCAGACAGCAGTCAGAGACATATGGCGACGTTCCCAAAGGAAATTTTTCGACTCTGACAGTGACTTGGCATTACAACTTGTACTTAGGCAATTAACCATGCATCGCCCAGGGTTCTGGGCAGCGAATCATATGTTATGCCCATTCCCGCCTTGAAGCTTGATCTACCACCCCACAGAAACATCCTCCTCTTTCAGTCAAATCGATGAATCCCATTACCCGCTCTCTTTATCCTGATGCTCCTGAGCAAATGACCATGCAAGCACTTCAAAAGCCTTTAGAAGAGTTAAAGTATAGTGCTGTGGGTCGATGGTGTTTGGCATGACATCTCAACTTTCTGTCTGTTGCAAGGACACAGGCAAAAATGCGTCCATCCATAGAACTTCGGTTTGGTTTGATGGAAATCACATTCTTTGCTGCCGGTAGCCATCGAGACCAAAAGCATGGTGTTAGTTGATCCATGTTTCACTCAGCTTTCGACACTATGCACACAGAAACAGAAAACAAGGGCCACCCACCGACAGAATTTAACCGTTGTCGCTCTGCTCACATTGATGGTCTCATGGACATGGTAAGTAAACGTCCTATTGTTTGTACTTTGGCAACCATTCCAACCGCTAATACCCTGTCCATAGGCCACCCTACTTGACCGGGCATTCGGTGGATCCACTATGGTTATGCACTTTACAGGGACATTGGAGCCAGGGCAAGATATAATACCCGAGCATTTGAAGACCTCAGTCTACTTCCCTCCGCACATGCTTGCAGAATACCCAGATCTCGATGCTGTAGTGGCAAAGCTTAACCAGATATTCATTGAAGAGGTCGCAGTCCGCAGTGCAGAGCACTGGAAGGCAGCCGCAGCCGCTAAAGGCTGGTCCATGGACTGCCCTCTGACTCGAGTTATTCCTTTTCCAGACCCTTGATCGCCCTTGCTGCCGCCAGCAGAGAAGGATTCTTCGGTATTCACAATAAGGGGTCGCATCGCTGGATACCTCAATGAACCTCTGGAAAGCATCAAGCAGCGTTTCAATAGCTATAAGCATAGCTACCATTCCATCTCTGCAATGCCCCTGCCTCCCATCACTCCCTTGGCATGTCCCACGACCCTGACCACATCCCCTACTCCTTTGGCTTCACCTCGTTCAGCTGGCTCCCAGCCAGATGATTCTCTTGAAAACTCCATTGAAGGGAGCGACACAGAACATTTAGGGTTTTACACCGATCTCATACAGAGCTTACAGGGGGAGATAGAGGGACTGCAAGTGGAGCTCAAGCTGGCCCAGGAGGAGCATGCTGCAGAACTGGAGGAATTAACCTCGCAGCACGCTTGGGAGCTTTCCCAGATGCTGAGAAGAAATGCTTAAACTTCGCCAGGTAGCATTGAAGTCCAAGTTGCCAGCGGAAGGTTCTTCCTTCCCAACCAAGCCTGGATCCAGGAGCAAGACTTTGACGCCCACCAAGAAAATCAGGACAGCTAATTCCTGGGCCTCCATCTCAGAATCAGACGTATCCTTATCCATGGGTTCCATATCTGGCATTTCAACTGCATCATCTCTCTCAGCGACCAAACACTCCAACGTTCCATCATTGCCACCTCGCCTACCTTTGGCCTCATCTTCGAGACTTCCTCGCATTGTTCCTCCCCAGCTCCCCCCCCAGGGACCTATCAGCCACCACAATTCCTACGATGTTGGTATGGGCCATGCTACCCGTAGGTTCGCTCACCAGAACAGCCTAGTAGGAAGCCACTGGGGTGAGAAATTTCAACGTCTGGCAAGACAGGAACTCACAACTTGGTATGGGGAGTTGACACAGGAGCTGTCATTAGATCTTGCAGCGGAGGCCTTGTTGGCACTATATGAGGATATGGAGTAAACGGTGGAAGGAAGTCATGGAATTGGTATCATACTGGTTTCTTCATGGACATTACACAGAGTCTACAGTTTTTGTTCAGCTCACCTTGCAGTACTTTACCATTATACTTGTTGTTTGTGTGAGAGTCAATGGTATATTAAAAGTTCTTTACCAAACTCACCAGGCTTGGCCAATATGCCTGATCACTATTTGTGTGTTTCGGTGCATTTTTATTGTACAGTGATCAGTCCCTGATTCTTCCCGATTGTATTTGTAAGCACATCACAGGTCATAACTTCCTATTGTGACAACTCTTCTCATCCATCGCCCAATGGTAATCCCAGAACACCCCCTACCTCTCAACACAGGAACTCTCGGTACTTGCATCCAACGGTCTCTACTGTAACTGAATGCCTAATCCTTTCCAATTCAGGTCGATCTCAACACCCAACAACGCTGGGCCCGACCTCTTGTCCCGGCTTATCGGACTGCTTGCGCGTGTGGGCAGGCCATCCTGGACGCATATCTCAATGGGCTTTTCGTCGCATATCATGATTATTTTGGTCGCTCACTTGGTATGCCAGTTCGATTGTAGGAACCCGGCATCCTGTCAAGAAATGGAAGCAACGATCTCTCGATGTCAGTCTCAGCTTTGTACTTTTATATTTCTGTGCCGTTTGATCTTAAACAATTGCCAGACTCTTGCGAGATTGATGTTCACTGCATATAGCAATGACAACCTTACACCTGCCCGGTCCATGCTGCCATCGAACAAACCCGCGATCAACCTCGAGTCTGTCGCAAAGTACCTCGAGTCTGCCGCAAAGGACCTCGACAAACTCGTGGCAGATTTACCCCCCTCATCGCCTCCAAGCACGTCCGACGATATTCTGCTCTCCAGTTCCTGCCCGTTGCAGATGTCCTGCGACTCATCGGTACCCCCAACCAGTGTAGCAAGCGATACTACCGCATTGTCGGACGATGGACCGGATGATGTGAAGGCTCCGACGTTGCTGGAGCTTTTGGGTCAGAGAAAGGTACAGCAAACTTATTAGTCGAAGCGCTACTCTGAAGCCCATTATAGCCAGGCAGTACTCCGACAATCACATCCAACCTTCCGTTAAAGGATCATGTGCATATGCTCTTCGTCAAGCTGTGCTACGAGAGCACATGTACAACCATTGCGCCATATCCTGGTCATACGTGGACCAATGGATTGAGCTCGGCCAAGTACCGCCCGATGAAGAGGAAGAGGGGCAGGCAGGGCTATAACAACCACAAGACATTCTTGTAAAATAAGGTTCATCGCTCCCTATTTCTAGTAGAAGACCTCTCAGCGTTAACCTGATAATTTTTAGTTCATTGCATACATACTGTTATGCTGTGGTTGTTTTTGAACTAGAATATATGTTATATTCATCAAACATCAGTTTACATTCAAGATCGTCCCCTTCGACTTCAAGAAATCTCCTCGATCTGGCGTGCGCTCCCAAAAAAACTCTTTTTCATGTTATGTCCTTGACCCTGTGAGCCCTCTTCCAATCATTCCCCCCCCTTGTTGCTTGTTGCGTTCATTCAGGTCAGAATTGGTACACCTCACTCCGGCATCAACCCCCCTACAGACTCTCAGTTACTATTGTTCTCTGTGTTGTTATCGTCTGGCCAAATTACGAATTCTTTCCCCTGTAACTGAGACGCCTTCAAATATAATCCTTCCGGATCTCGATCTACCCCACAACGATCAATTGAGCCCCAGCTGAATAGAAGTGGTACTCACCGTGAACAGACCTGACCCATCCAAAAGTTTCCCTGCCATCATTCCAGTCCAACGAGCTATTTCTCTCTGCGGTCGAGTGAGCTGTGTATCTCTCAGGATCGATGGCTCAGGTGACTTTGGAGGGATCTCCATCCCTCTCGGCCGTCTTCCCTTTCCTCTTGCCAGCATCAGTGGCTCCACGTGAACGATCCCTGTTAGCTGGTGGGCGTACAGGTTCTGGTTGCCCCCCGGTGATGGCTTCATCCTGAGGTCTACAAATGTGTCATGCCTGCTCAGCAGATGTCGGTCTAGGCATTTCTCCTAGTTCGACATAGTTTTCAGCAATATCTAAGAGCACAATAAGCTCCAAAATATCATTCAATAATTCCAAGAGTGTGCACCTTGGATGGTAACTCCACAAGCCAGCTTTTTACCCCAGCGCGCGCAAGCCCTACAACCAACCCCATCCCCAAGTCAGATCTTTGGCTGCCGACTCCTCCTCGGCTCACCTGAGTACTCGCAAGACGATGTCCATTTTCTGTCGTGGTGTTGACCATGAAGATTTCATTTAGTGGAGAGAGAAGCAAACATCGTTGTCGGCACCGGCGACGAGGTTCGAGGGTCGTGTTGACGGCGGAGGTCACCACGCAAAGTAGTATTGCTAGAGGAGGACGCAAGACGGATATTGTCGTTGTCAATGCCGACGAGGTTCGAGGATCGTGTTGATGGCAGAGGTCACCGTGCCAAGTAGGCTGGAGGACGATGTCGATGCGAGATGGAAGGATAATGGCTAGAGCCAATAAAGAGTAGTAAAGTTCCCGCACACATCTATTTGATGGGATTATTCGAAAAGGAAACTATGCTAAAAATAGATCACCCGCCCTTGGAACACAACATTCGTATTTACAAGAATAGATCGCCAGCCATTGAAAATAGTTGGACATTCATATTTACTGGAACCAGCAGGTGTGATACAATTTTTTTTAGCATTTTTTTGTCCCCACAGGGAATGAGAAAAGTCTTCTGATTAATAAAGCTGGGCAAGACAATGCGTACAAAAATCAGCAATGGCAAAAACATAATTTCAAGAAACATTGACACTGAAACGTGAAAGAAACATCGTGAGCAATGCATTACAGCAATACAAAATTGGTGACTACCACAAGGAAATAAAACATTGAGCGAAAAACATTGACACAGGAAAACAATGCAGGAAAACATCGTCTGGGACGAGGGTGATGGGACATACGGCTGAGGGATGGCCGGCAGTAAGTTCGCAGGAACGGACATCCTTACCATCTCTGAGATCAGATCTCGTCCTGGTTTAATTCTAGTCTCGCTCGAGATGTGCCTAGCGAAATAATCCGGATTGAGATCAGGGCGGGGCGGCAGGGTAATTGACGCTGGGTCATCGTTCGAGACAACGAGCAAGGACAGGAGGAGGGCAGACGGTTATTAATAGCAGTTTATCTCCCTTGACAATGGATCGAGGTGCTCCCATGCTCAATTAATGATGCCCATCTGCAGGGCTCCCATGGTTGTAAATAATGCAATATGGGCAGTTACCCATGTTCATTAATGACTGTGCACTCTACAGATGGATCCCTTTATAGGCCAGCCCATGAGAGGGCTATTTTAATCTGAACCCCCACTGTTCCTCCCGCTGGAACCCACCTTTCCTTCCTTCCACCACCACCGTTAACGACTCGAACGAATCCGGTGCTCTTTATTATGCTAGCGACGATAGCACTGTTCGTGTTCACCTGGCAGCGCACGCTACGATGACCACACTCCTCGGTGCCGCTACCACCAGGTCCCAAGCCACTTTGGCTACTAGGCAATATCTTCAATTTAATGACAAAGGAGCTGTGGCTTGTCGTCATGAAGTGGGGGAAGAAATTTGGTGAGTCCCCTTCCTCTTACTGGTGCCGGTTGACCTGACTATATGCGTAGGCGACGTCGTCTACAATCATGTCTTCGGGCAGGGACTGGTGTTCCTGAACAGCCCTGAAGTGGTCAACGACCTACTGGATATGCGGGGCTCGGTATACTCTGATAAGCCACAACTGGTCATGGTGGGAGAACTGCGTGTTTTTAATTGTCCGGTTTGGACGCGTCTTGATATTGATTCCATTAGATGTGGATGCGAGAATATGGTATGCCACTCCATGTGAGATCTAGACCCTGCATCACTAATTTAGGGCTGACAGGTCGCATCTACTGGGTATGGAGACAAGATGCGGAGGCAGCGTAAGCTCCTGACGAGTGCGCTGGGTGTCAAGCTGGCCATGCCGGCGTATCACCCACTTATGGAGGAGGAGACCCAGGTCTTTATGAGGAGGCTATTGGCGACACCTGACAAGCATCTGCTGCATACGCATGGGTATGCTGGAGGGTTCACACTGTCAGTGATTTATGGCTACACCGTCTCGTCCAACAATGACCAGTTCCTGCAAATGGCCGAAGAGTGCGTCGATATCCTCTCAAACAGAATCGTTTCTGGCGGAGGAATCTGGCCCATGGATATCTTTCCTTCATTGAAGAACTGGCCGCTGTGGGCTCCGAGATCTGGGTTCAGGAGGAACGCGATGGTGTGGAAGGCCAAGATGGAAGAGTTTGTCAAGAAGCCGTTCGAGTATACCCTTAGGTCACTGGTATGTTTTCTTTCTCATTTGATTATCTCCCCCCTTCCTCATCTTGCAACAGAAATGCGGAACCTATGCGCCATAATTCTGCTCAAGACTTCTCGAGGAGATGGATAACCGCTCTGAACAGGCTATGTTTGACCTCAAGTGAACCGCGAATTTGATGTATTCTGTGAGCGGTGATACGGTGGGCCATCTTTCCCTGTACCTTGGGCTTATCGCTCATGGGTTTATCCAGACCATTACGACTGTCATGCATTTCATCTTTGCCATGATACTTCATCCCGAGGTACTGGACAAAGCATGCCAAGAGATTGACAACGTCATTGGAACCAAATGCCTACCCACTTTTTGCGGACCACGCTTCCTTGCCTTATGGTACTGCAGCTCATACCTCGCATTCAGTTCCATTAATTGACGCCTATATCTGCAGTCGATGCTATTTTGAAAGAGACCTGGAGATGGAGTGTTCCAGTTCCGCTACGTACGTGGAACCATTTCGAGCAAGACGGATCATTGATTATGCCCCCTAGGCCTACCACACCGGCTCATGGAAGACGACGTCTACCGGGATATGTTCATCCCCAAAGGTACTTTGGTAAGCACCAAGCAGAACTTGATGTTGTTCCGGGTCTTATTATGCTGTGTTTTGGTATAGGTCTTTGGGAACGCTTCCCTTCCTTTTCATTAAACAACTCTGACATGAAAGTACATATTTAGGTCCATCCTTCATGACGAGTCGATATACCCGAATCCTGATGCCTTTGAGTCAGAGGTTTTTGAAACCTGCGGCCTCTGACCGAGAAGCGGAGAGATGTGCGGAATTACAGTGTTTGGATTTGGGAGACGGTGAGTAGTTTCTACTGTGTGGCAAGGTCGAGGCTCATGGAGGCATTGTAGGACGTGTCCTGGTGCACACCTCGTCGAGTCATCGGCATGATTGTTGATAGCGAGTATGCTGGCCACGCTGGACATACAGAAATCTGTGGACGATGCGGGTAACGTCATCGAACCAGTGGTAGAGTTTGATAATTCGGTGTTTAGTACGTCTTCCTTTCTCTCCACCTTCTCCCGTCGCTCACAATAGATTGGAACAGAACGCCGAACCCATACAAGTGTACGATTAAGCCTCGATCTGGACAGGCTGTAAGAGTCATCAGTCAGGCGGGTCTGTAGTTTTATGGTTGTAGTTTGTACTCATCTGGATGTTCTATTGCATCATTTTAATAATCATATGGGCATTGTAACAAGTGGACTTTTTCCGCTGCTTGCAGGTTAGTGTTGTGCACGGATAAGGGACATGCAGGCCGTCGCAGTGGGACAGATGGTGTTGATAGCGCGGTGGGGTTGTGACAGTCTTTGACCGATGGTCCAGTTGCTGGTGATTCTCATTCAGACGGCGGTAGCAGCTGCGGACTTTGTATGGCATTCATTGGGTATGATTGATTTTTCGACTACTGACTACTACATGGCATCTGTTACTATGCATCCGCGCCTGTCCCATAACCTCCCCGATGCCGCATGCACCCTACCCCGCATCCTAACTCATAAACGCCATCTGCCGACACTGAGACATGCATGTCGTTGCATTGAAAGAAGGCATTGTGTACCTTCCCAGTAATCCTAAAACACCTCGTTAGCTTTCTGGCTAAGCAAACGAAGGGCAATGCCATTCACCTAGTGAGAGCGAGGTCTCATCCCATGTTCCTGCAGTGCAGATGCTGGTGCCAGCCTATGCAAGGATGGTGAGCAAGGGAGACAATGTCTCGGTGACATTTTCTTACCTTAATTTATCGTTTTTTCTCTTTCAATGTATCTATGCCCAAAGCCAATCTTATGGTTACTCATCTCACTATGCTTACCCCATTGTCTACATAACCTTTGGGCCCAGACTAAGCACTGGAGGGGAAGGTAAGCAAACGAGGCAACAACGAGAGAGCGAATCCTTACCTATCAAGTCGTTGAGCCGTACGTGCCACCCTATTCTTGATTTTGGGTCTATTCTACCTGTTTAGTCATGCATACCACCCCGTGGCATGGGCCCACACCTAATCTGTTGTCAGCCATAGTAAATATGGCCAAACGGCAAGGTGGCATACTGGACTGGAGCAATTTTGAAGACAAGCCTATGACTGCAGAGCCTGCGGGGTAGGAATGAGTACGGTCTCGAGGGTATTGAATGGCCCACGTATCTGGATCCTGTTCAGCTGGTATGCCTCCCATGAACTGTTGCCATTGAGGTTTTGATCTTGCCGGAACCCTTGGAACGGTCGGCAGAAAGACAACAAGAGGGAAGAAATACATACGGAGAACGTATAGTGGGTGAGACGTGGCTCATCTCGAGCTGCTACGGTGATGGGCCTCCAGGCTCTGTACACTCAGAATTCACGGATTTTACACACTAATTGCCGCTCCTGTCCACCCAATGGACTTTCAGTAAACCAAAGATTGCACACAAGTTGATACTACTTTCATGCTACGGCAACCACTCCTCATGCGCTTTGTTATCCATCCCATCTCGTTATGCATCATAATTGCCGTATTCCATCACGGCAAGGCACCTTCGATCACCAATCACCCTAAAACAGAATTGCTGCATCACTTCCCATCGGCACAGTGACACGCCAATCAATCACTTAATGAAATGACGTGATTGCCACAGCCACTCATCCATCCACGATATTTTGAGCACACGGCAACTACAGACCATGTTTTACTAAGGCTGTTACTTCGCCAAGACCTGGAGAAGACATAGACCCAAGTGTGCACCTTAGTACAAAAGACATACCTCACCAGTCTGCAGCAAAACAGCACCCCATGATCCGTTCATCGCTCCATAAAACCATACGGTTTCCATCCATACGTGGCAACGTCGACGAGTTGCTGTTACTTTAGAAGTCAAGAAACCATATGTTGACTATGGATTTTACTAAGCCACAGCCTTGCAGCCTGACTAAGTCACGTATACTTACTCTATTTATAATTTCGTACTTGTAGTATAAAAACTAGCTAGAAAAACATCGTTTAGCTCAGCTTACCTGGAGCATAGATCACAGCTTACCCTTACGCATCGAATCTCTCTCTACCATCGAGTCTACGCTACGTTTATTACCGTTCCACGGCAATACACTGTTTACCCCAGTATATTCTCGAGTGCACGTCAATTCTCAAGCTCACCAGAGTTATTCCACGGTTTTTGACTGTGAAGAGTCGCTTGACACTCACTCTTCGCTCTTGACACTATTGGTACACGCTCATATTGTGCCAATACGTGATTGCCGCACCATACCTCGCCCACGTTTATCTTTTATCGGCCGTTATCGTTTCAACTTCACCAGTATAGGATTGTTTCATGTTTTCACCTTCACCATCGTATCGTCGCCCACTTGGGTAGTCTCCGAGCAGACTTAGGATCATTTTCGCATCAGTATAGGACCAGTTTCGGCATAGTTTTCGTATAGGACAGTCCCAAGAGTGGACTTGAAGGTTAGTTTTGACATAGGATAGGATTGCTTCAGCACAAGACCAGTTTCGACATTGACATCAGTATTTCCGTATTGTTTAGGACCAGTACCCCGCCCTCACCAGTATATTTCCGTTCTTGCTCTCTCATTGCCGATTTCCGTATTTCCATGTTTATTTCGACACCCAGCACTCAGTACTCCGTTTCACGCTTCCCCCACTGCTCTCAGACATAGTTCCACGTTCTCTCATCAATTCCCCACTCCCAGACTCAGTTTCATGCGTCTATTACCGTTCTCCTCGCTCGCTTCACTAGGATTGCCGTCTAGCGATGTTTTCTAGTCTTTTCTCACATTATCGCTTATGGTTTCGTGGTATTCACATCATACCCTTTACCATCCCCTCTTGTTTCGAAAGATCCCTACCAGCTTACAGCCAAAGCTTCTAGTACTCAACTACCAAGCAGTACTACTTCGCTGACTGAAAAGTCGCAGTGTATACTTGCGTATAGAGGAGTTGATTGACTGCACAGAGGTGCCCCAAACCCACTTGCACACACGATCACCTTGATTGCCGTGTTACCACGTTAATTGTCCAATCTCGTTCCTGAGTTGGTGTTGCCGTTGCCATGGAAGTCTAGGCTCATCAACAGATGCTACGGATGCGCTGTGCTGATCAAAGAGGTCAGCTTTCAATTCAGTGGTCTAACGTGTTGTGCACACTGTGATCAGAACTCGTTCTCTCCATTACTATCCCTGTCAATGCCTGGCTCGAGGGTTGCCGTCATCGTACACATTGACGGGTTGGCAAGCGACGATTCCTTGAGTTGAGATACCCTGGAAGCAACATCGATGAGGAGAATGCAGAGAGAAACCGCTCATACGCACCCTTAGCTGATCTCAATACCAATGCCGTCTCCTCCCAACACTGCTCTTTGCCTGAATCTTCTCTGATCCACCATTGTATTCGATATTTGAGCTTGTCCCATGGTGCTGGTGAGGCATTGACACCTAATCGCCAGAATAAGCAAGGGAGTGAGGGAAGAGAGGTGGGAAAAACTCGCCGTCAATCACAAGCGAACCTCCTTCAACGTTAGACTGCAACCTTTGACGCTGTTCTTGAATCAGTCAGCCTTGAGGAAAACAGCGTCTAGTACGGAGGATCAGCAACGAGTAGAACGTCAAGAAAATTGTGCACCCCAGAAAATGGATGTGTACCTTTGAACAACACAACCTGCGGCCCCTCCTTCAAACAGAGCAGAAATGACATCTAGTCGATGAAAAACGAATACGATTGATGCGTACTTTAGTGAGTCAAAAAATTTCAGGAAATTCGTGAATGACTTACCGAGGAAATCCGTGGTGACGGATCTCGCACTGGTGCATCTTTGATTTCTTCTTCTTCGCCACGAGAAGATCAGAGGAATCGTGTGGCGTTGGTGGTTCCTATTTTGTCGCTGGTTATTTCTCATACAACTCGCCGTACATTGAATTTGACTGCTCTGAGTCAGAGGAACGCCAGGTCTGTGTCATGACAACGGCTTGCTGAGCAGCCCTTATGTCGTTGAAGCGCTCGTGGATGGGAGCGGAGAACAATCCAGTTGATCTGGAACTGATGGTAAACAGGACCGAGGGGCAGTCAGGAAACCTGCGAAGAGGGGAAGGCACTGAGGACGTTGGAGGCGATAGACATGGAGAAATAGAGGCAGCTCTAGACCAATATTGGTAGCCTTCCATCCAACAAGACCTCCTGGACAGCCGGACCTGTGTCATATCTTCCAGGTGGTGTTGAGGCATGCATTGTAGGGTCTTTGAGGCTCCATACTGACGACTGCGAACCTCTCCATCAACGGTGCTGATATTCAGCAGGATGAGAGGCTTGCTGGAGCTGTACCGCAAGTTTAGCAAAAGGGAAAAAGAGCCTCAGCCCAGCGACGCACCCAGCACCAGCCAGGATCTTCACTGGATCCTACAGTGCAAGCCTTGCCATTCTCCATCCCTTACACCTCGCATTCCTTTTCACGCCTATTCGTAAGTCGTCCTCCTACCACAGTGTCCTGGTGCTATTCCTCATGCAGAGAGGAGGCATCGCAAAACCACTGAGGATCCGTAGCAGGGATGTGCTTGCTGTGCGTTCCAAAGGGGTATCCAAGCAAAGTGGTTCTTCGGTGCCTTTGAGCGAGAATAAGGCAACGTCGGACCTGGGGTATTGAAGCTGGGGATATACACGGCAGCAAGATCTTGCGATGATGAACAGAGAAGGACACGGTGAATTTTTTAGAGTCAGAAACTGAGTAGCTGGGCTCTTGCTGAGGTAAGCGACCACCATCGCTTTCACAAAGAAAATCAAAGAAAAATGAACTAAGGTGTGCTTCAACATTCCATGCATCCATACAGCTTCCCATGAAGTACAATCAATCCCCTCCTTTCCATTTAGCTTCAGCTTCATCTTGTTCCCAGAAGAAGTTTCCGCTATCAATCAATGACTCATAGTCACAGCGAACATCCATTCCTGCAGCCCTCCCAGCTTTCATGGTTGGAATGTCCAATTCTGAAGTTTGGAACATGGTTGCTTGTGAGAACCAAATGCAGGAGCCTCACTCCTCCCCCTCTTCCCAAGGGTTATTAAGGGGGCTCGAACGCTTGCTTGAAGGCTTTTCATCCCCTATTGTGGTGACAATTTTAAGATCTGTGGTCTGAAATTATCCTTGGAGTGCAAAGACTTTGTCTAGACAGAACTCACCATTCAAGTCAAGGTTGAAGTGGTAGAATAGGGATGATGGATATGCCAAGAAGACACCCGGTGGAAGCTGCATCAGAAGCTTTCCTTCCCAGAGAATGAGCCAGCACTTCTCATCATCCTTGAAGTAGCCTAAGTAAATAGTAACAAGCACAATCAGATTCATTGAGTGTCAAAGAAAATCAGGGCCTACCATATATCAACAGAAGGCACACTCCAACCGCAAGGTTAGACTTGTCCACGTGAGGTTCACACATCACCCTAGGCACCCCTGGTCTAGACATATTAATACAAAAATTGAAGAAGCACCCAAACATAGGCTCAATATCGAAGTGGCTTTGCATATATTTCGAACACTCCATGTACTGTTCAAATATCCCAGGGAACTTGTACTTGACGATGCTCATTGCGACTTGGCTAAGGCATGCATAAGCTTCACAAAGGCATTGACTTCAACAATGACTCACGACACACGCCACAACATGGTGCCTTTCGCAAAAAACCTCTTCACCGCAGCCGCATTTTTAGGAATGTGATGCCAGGCCGTTAAAGCAGGGACCTGTGTTCGGTGTCAACCCATTAAAGCCTTAAGTAGTTCCAATTTCTTACTGATTTGTTTTGGCGATCATGCCCTGCTATGCAGAACCAATGGTTGCCCCTTATATTAGTACCAGAGTCCTTGCTTGTGAAAGGTGTGCAAGCAGCTACAAACTTTCGAGCTTCATCCATAAAAGCTGCCATATTATCAGCGATAAACCTGACAACACTTGATCGATATATGATTAGCCAGTTTGCACAATCCAAAATTTGTGTGGGGGGTTGTCCTCTAAAAGAATCTGTGAAGTTAAAGGAGGCATCAATCTGGGGGGAATAGACGTACTCCTTTGAAAAAGTAACGCGGTAGAATCCAGTAACAAGATGGCCCAAAGTGCTGGAGTGCCAGGCTTTCTTCAGGGTGCTGCGGTTGGTTTTGCTTTTGCCCTGAGCCGACGTTTCCTTGCGTTGCCTGTGGAGGGATTTGGTTGTGGGGGTTCAGATGATGAGCCAAATTGCATGGTCCAGTGAGGTTGGGTGAAGGCAGGTTTGAAAGATCTTCGTGATGACTTAGTTGCAATGAAACAAAGCGGGTCAAATGAAAACAACTCACAGGCTGCATGAATAAAGCGAGGGGTGGTCGTTTTCACCATTGTCGTCGTAGTCATGTTCTCGATAGAGGAGGAGTCCCCAGCACTCAAGGTCATAACATCTGGGGCATGGTCGTCAACATCTAGGCTTGGGCTTGAAGTCCATGAGCAATGACAATGCGGTCAAAACCTTGCACCTACTGATACTGAGGTGGGATGTCAGGTTCGGTGATCGGGTCTGCAGCCAGGTGTTGAAGGAGCCTTGGATCCAAGTTGAAGGAGTCCGAATCCTTATCCGTCACCTGTGCATGCACGAGCCACTCCATGTTCATTTTTAACCTTAAAAATTTGATCCCTGGCCTCGGTGGGGAGGCCCACTATTGATTTCGGAGAAATTGGGAAGCCTGCAAAAGCATCATGAATGAAACTTTTGATGAATCCTTGACTTACAAGCAATCCAACAGACGCCGTACCTGCGACCGTAGTAGCATGGCCATTTTGGTGCAGCGCTGGCACGTTGGGTTAGGTCAGGTCTCTTTGTTCCATCAAATCTTCATGGTCCAAGGTCTGGCTTACCATCCACATGTGATTACTATGGGTGTCGCGAGCAGCTGGACTCTGTAGCACGACGCATTGTAGCGTGTTGTTTGCTGATTGTTGATAGGGATTTTAGTTTAAAATCTGCAAGTATGGCACCACCCTCTACCATCCTTCTGCCGCCTTTGCGCCAACCCACCTACGTCCCAACAACCCAACTGCGCACCCCTCCTTTTGATACCTTGCGGAATGTCCTGGCCAAATGTGATTGCGATCTGTTGGCCATTCTTCCCTCGGTTCAAGTTGAGGCGGCTGCACTGGCCATCGCTGACAGCCAATGATTGGATTGATGCAAGAATAGGCGTTGGTCGCACAAAGCGACTTCATTTGCACAAGGCTTCTTTTCATGGGGTCTTCATTCAAGCTCGAGACCAACTTGGGTGTCGGCGTCTACCAAATAACATGCGACTGGTTGGCAACTTACACAGGTAGAGTGTTGATGTTTGTTTTTCAGGAGCTTCGATGACAGAGCATCGTTTTCCTCTAGCATCTTTGTCGACCATTGCTTACAACGATGAGCTACGGTTTTGATTGGACGCCGGCTGTCTGGGGATGTTGTTGACTTCCTACAGTAAGTCTTTTACATGGAATGGTTCTAGCAGCCCAAGATTTATCAAGGAGCTGCAGTTGGGGCGTCGTATGTCAATGTGGGCAATGGCATGGAAGCCTTCGCCTGGAGCACTCTCCATTCTCGGCTGGACAAGCTGCTATACCACACCGCGTTGTAGTAATTCAACGGATATCCCTGTATCGGCCCTCTACCACTAAGCCCCCCTCCTTCCCGAGTGCATTCATGCCTTGGATTCCCAGCCTTGACGGTTTCCATAGGCATTGAGCTTTCTGTAGTCAGCATCAACGACTGTCCATGATCCCGTCAATCTCAGAGCTTCGCCATTCCAAACGCTTCACATGGAAAACTTTGTTGCCATCCCCATCAGTGTCACTTTCATCCGAACTCATTCCTCCTGCTTTGAGAGCAGTAACGATGCCTTGAATGGACAGCCAAGCCACGTCTGGTAGACCGTCGTCCAACTTGGAATTTGCCTTACAAATTTCTAGACGGTCTTCATATGTCTAGCATACCACATTAGAAAAGGCTTGCTTCTGAAAAGGGGATGCATACCGTGGCCCTCCTTGTATTCGGATGCTGACGATACAGCTTTGCATTAAGCTGCTGGAGAATCCTTGCCTCATGTTCTTCCTCCTGTTCCCCCTCCCTTTGTCCAAATAAAATCAACGCCTTCTTGAGTCTTGTCAGGCGATCGAAGTACATGTCGTGGACAACTGTCTCCTTGGCTGCACTGTTTATGATGTCAGGATATTTCACTCGAAAAGCCTGTATAAATTTTTCCTCCAGCTCGTTATTCCACCCCACTTTCAGGTTACTCCAATACACTCGCATGCCTTGCAGAGAGGGCTCAGGGCTCTCCAACTGAAGTCGAAACTTTCCACCTCTTCATGGGTGGCATGTTCGATGTTGATGACTTGCAGGTCGCGAACAATGCCCATCAGCTCATTCATTTCCCTTCGAACAATGCCCTGTTGATCTTTCGTCAAACCAAGAGGAATGCATGATGCTTAGGATATCTCACCAGCATCAACATTCTGTCCTGATTATGATTACGTACTGGAGGCTGTTTGAACACCACAGGTCCTCGATGCGAAGGTCTCCTTCCGGCGTATTCTTGCTGCAGCTCCATGATGAGCTGCGTGTTCATGGCCCACATGGCCTTCATGTCATCCAATTGTGCGGCAATGGCATGCATGTCCAGGGTCTGAGTCAGCTGAACGAGGCTGAGCATCACCGTGGCTGTCCGGTGCCCCATTTGTGTCGTTATGACCACGTCTTGACTGCAGGAAATGTCGAGCCTGAGCCTTCCGCAGTAGGCTTTTGATCAACTTGAGGATCGTTCGCAGGTTGCATCACATCATCAGATGGACTAGTCCTTTGAAAGGGACTGACAACGGGCCGAGAAGTCGGTGCATCAGGCATTCGACGAAAAGGGTTGTTTGACTGGTGTGCGTAGTGACGGTAAACGATTGACTTTGTTTGGCATGGATGCTGGTTGAATTGGGAAGTGAGGAGGAGTCGTGCACCGAGGCGTTGAAGCTTGTTCAGAAAGAAGGTATAAACGAGGACCTCCACCTGCCCTGGTTTTTTTTACCTCCTACCTATTTTACGATCAGTTCCCTTAACCCAACATCATAAAATGCTACGCACAACGCCTTTCCCCTTCATCTTCATGCTATGGTTGATTCTCAGCCCCAAAGTACGTGGCTTTGACGAGCCATCACCTTCGTTGTCTGCGTTGTCCTCCTGCTTGTCACCTGCCATTTTAAAGTCCTCGTCGGGCTGAATGGCTCCTGGCTGTAACTCAACCGTGCTTGACTCTGCACTCAGGTTTCTTTCCTGAGCCTCACCACTGGTCATGTCCACGTCTTCCCTCCCCCTCCCTGCCATAGGTCCAGATTCTCCTGCTCCGCTTCCTGATAAGTACGGCGGGGACAAAGCGGGATCAACAGGAGCTACTCCCACACCCATTCCAGACCTATCTTGATTTGCTGTTGCTGCAGTAAGCGCAGATTCCAATTCCAGAAGTCGCTTTTCACGGGCTTCCCGAGCAACCTGTTCTTGGCATGCTTCCTCCTTGCTTTGTTCTGCCTCTTCTCTCGTCCATGCCGCTATATCTTCCAATTCTTGAAGGCACTTTTCATGGGCTTCCCGAGCAATCCTTTCTTGGAGCTCACCCTCCTTGCTTTGCTCCATCCGTGCCATCGCTTGCGCCGCCATTACATTCACTAGGCGTGCCTTCTCACCCGACGCTTCAGCTTTGGCTGTGGCAATGCCAGCTTCAGCGGTCACCTTTCGAAGTTCAGCTTCCATCAGTAATTGCTTTCAACGCACCCCTTCTAGCTTTTTTGGGATGTCAGCCAGATTGCAACCAGCAGTGAGCAAAGAAGACGCACCTGGGTTTGCAGCTGTACGATTGTACTCTTTGAGCAGGCATCGTCTTGCGAAACGACTCTGGTCACAACTCTCGTTCCCTGTTCAACCTGCGTCAAAGACGGATAAGGCCATGGGATCAAGGAAGGCATCACCTGTCGTTTTTCTTTTTGCCTCCCCTTTCCTCCTCTATTCCTCTTGTCCAATCCTGGCTTGCTTTCATAACCATGAGGATCTGTAAGTATTTTTTGCTTCATATTCAGTCAGCCACTGTTCACTTTCCCAGATCAAACACCTACAACCAACACTTCTGACCCTGTGTCCTCCGCTTCCTCACTTAACTCATGCCTTTCTCTCTTAAGAAAAGTTGGCACAGTAAACGCTGGTGAAATTTTTCAGCAGCTTACCTTAGCCGAACCAGGGACCCTAATGGTGAGGCTACCTGGGTGATCCTCTGGTGGTAAGGCTGGGGACGCCAAGGCTTTGCTGGAGTTTTCACATGGGGCAGGTGAACTGGAATGCTTCAAAGGATAAGGAGGCTCACTATGTGCATGTGAATGAGAGGGATCGCCACAGATCGCCTTGTCTGGAAACTGGCCAGGTAAACCAGGTCCAGTTTGACTGAAAGGGGACGAAGACTAAGTCATGCACATCAGTGTTTACAGAACCTGTGAAGCGGCGTTGGAACTCACAGCATTTGAATCTGGCAATGGAGGATAGGTATGATTTGAACCCAAGTGCTCGATGCCAGGTCCGGTTTGGGAGTACGTCTGCGAACAGTGGCATAAGTGAGGGCGACATCGGTCAAAGGCTTGACGTACGCTTTGGCCAAGGGTTGACATTCCTAACCTCCAGCTTGTAAACATGGGAAGGTTGCCATCAACTTATGCAACAGCTTTATTTGAATGCCCTTACGGTGTTTGGGGACAGGAGCATCTGCGTGGTATAGCATCTTCGGGTGAGGGGGCATGATTAGTGATTAATCAATGCCACGGGTTAACAAGCCCTATTCTCTTCTTGTGCACAATAATCTGACTTCCAGAATGCCAAAATCAATTGTTGTCATCGTACTAGATTCATCACATTCAATGAGGAAGCCTACACCACGGAGTATCTGAAGTAGGTGCGACGTCCGTACCACCTCATTCTTTTGTCTTTCATTTAAAAGGCATGACAAAGCATGCCTCTGTATCAAGACTCAAGAGTCGCATCACTGATCACTTTCAGAGAATTGGAAGCATCACTGGAATTCTGTTCGGCCTGCATATCAATGATGGGCATGTAAATGATGGTATTTGATGAAAGACAATGAGGTTTACAAAGAGTGCATATGCGCATACTTTCTGCAGCTGCTTGGCCCTCTATTCTCGGAGGGTGAAAATTGGCGCGATACTTTCCATGTCAGGCAGAATTGTGAGTTTTGCGACCATTGTTTACCTACTTCGGTAAGCAAAGCTTTCAAGAAAAACGAAATTACATTCTTGACCACCATATTGTTGCATTCAAGAAGCTGAAAATGCCCTCGTCGTGGAATAAAATGGCCCTCAAAACCAAGGTGGGTGGAAAAGAAACAAGACAGTGTGTTGCTAATCTTCTTACTAGGATCGCTATTTGGCTCTACGCACAAGAATATACTCAGCCTCAAAACCCCATGGCACCTATGTTCCTATTCCGACTCATATCTGTTCCCAAAATCGTTTCCCTCTTGTTGAGGCTATTTTCTCGGGAATGAAAACCCAACCTTTCATCCACGACAGAGTTCGTGCAGGTTGCCATGGGCAAGCTGCATCCACCGCTTTCGAGTCTTTGTCAAGAATCACAAAAATTTACCTGTAATGGATGTGGGGGGGAAGTGCCTGGCATGGGGATATCATGGTCATGCATATTGGAGTGGCCCATGGCATGTATGTGGCTAACATGAGAGGGAAGGATCGACTTCTCTCAGACTGGCTTGTAAAAAAGTGAGTAGATTTATTTCCTTGACATCATCATTCCCTAAAGGAAGCAGATTCGTGCGCCAGGCAAAGCAAGGTTGCCCCCTTCTCATGCCAAAGGATCTCCTATTTCGAAAACGGTAGAGGGTAAATTAGATGATTCTGTCTTTACGGGCCTCAAATATGAACCACACAGGAAAGAAGTAGTTAAAAATAGTTTCAGGATCTTCTAAGTACTTCAGTTAAGTTCGATTCCTTAAGTTAGCCATACCGATCTCACCACACCCCTGATAGGAAAGGTAATTTGGATCGCGCTAGTTTGATCTGTGTTAGTTTGATCCGTGTAATGATTCATGAGCCACAGTGTATGCAGCTCACTGGCTCCCAGGCCGTAATCGAAGAGGGTCCCGACTTGCTTGCAATTTCGGGCTCACTGGAGCTCTGAACCTTGCTTCAATTTGACTGACTTGACGTATGGAACAATAGTGGACCTTGAACAATGGACCTTGGTGGTGCGTGATGTCTTTGCTTTATTTGAGAGATTCCGGGTGTTATTTGCAAAGTTTTAGGGCTTGCTTCAAAGCTTTGAGCGAAATTCTGCTGCTGCAGGTGTCTGATGGGTTCTTGGAGTCTAATGCAAGCTTTAATTCATTTCATAGATGATAGAGCTGGACCACAGCTCCGAAATAGGGCTGGTTCAGCCCCATCTGAGCCTCCAAGTATTGACATTTTGAAGACCTAGCTATGTTTCTGTTCAGCGCTGACAAAGAACAAGCCTATTTCCTTCCTCAAAAATACCTCAGAACGCCTGCGTGGCAGATGCTTGACTCGAAAATTAAACAGATCTTGGACAGGCAATGACTATTTCATGGCTTCCATTGCCTGCAGAGAAGGCATCTGTCAACATCCATGTCAGCCATTAACTATGCCACACAACCTGCAGTCTGAAGTGCTCCGCCACCATTCCACATTTGATGGCGCTAGACAGGATGGATGTTTGTTTGTTATGTCCAAGTTGGTTGAGGCTCGGAAGTATTCAAACAATGAAGGTTCCTACTTAGGTAAAAATCGATTTGACAGGAACACATTCGAGCAAGGGGTTATAAAAACAGCTTGTTCTTTCTGCAAGCGCAGTCTATCTCAAAGATTGTCCTAACAATTTCCAATATGTCCCTGAATTCTCAACTTGTCTCAGCTCTTGCAACTGCTACATCAAAGCCGGAAATGTAAGCTGAAGCTGCTGTTCCTTTATGAAACCACACTGACTTGAAATTAGGATTATAGGCTAGTTGTTTGTCTGCAAGGCCACCAGGGTCCCATCAACTGCGTTTGTTTTAGTCCGGATGGTAGGCTTCTAGCAAGCAGAAGTAAGAACATCTTTTTATCATCTTATGAAACGGTTAACAACATCTCCCTTGCAGGCGATGACGGGTGCGTCAAAATCTGGTCGATTGAAAAATCGATTTGCACAGAAACCATGGCAAACTCCGAAAATACATGGGGGCAAATCACAAGTGTCAAATTCCTTGACTTTGAAGGGCAATATCTCATCTTTGGTACTGGACGAGGATTTGTTGTTGTCATGGGTCTGGGCTGAGATGGGGTAAGCAATGGACTTCTTCACAAAGATTGTACTGATGCACCAGGGCAGATCTACCACCAAATGGGAGGTGCTCAGTGCTTCTTCAGCAGCCCGCGATGCTGTAGAATCTTTGTCTTTCCATCGTTCTTCGAATCAGCTTGCAGTCACCAGCCATTATGGCGAAGTCAGAGTGTACAGTCTGGATTTGAAGAATAAAAGTAAGACTTCAATTTTGTAGTCATTCCCAACATGTAACTCACTGCTTGTTTAGAGTCAAACACTTTATTTCACCTGGACTGGTCTACTCATAACACAATGAGGCTTCCCCGAGCCACCACCTTCACAAATGACAGTCAGGAGATCCTAGTCTTTGGGCTCAACACAGGGGACATGTGGGTACGTCTTACATCTAAGCAGGATGATGTGTATTTAAACTCTGAAGGACTACCATGGCCGCCAGTAATGGAGAAATCCTATCAACGATAAATCTGAAGTGCCCCATGTGAGTACTTCTTGTTAGATAAGTTTGACAACCACCTGACTAGAACACCATTAGAGGAACCGCATCAGTATACATGGGCGGAGACTTAGTTGTTGTCAACAATATCAGTCGTGGCTTTAACCTATACAACTTCCGAACCGGAATGCTTGTCCAGTCAGCCATCACAGGTTGCACTTCCGCTTTGATAACAGACGTTAGATTCCATGAAAACGCTGCTGTTGTTATTGGAGGAAGTGGAAGGGGTAAGGTTTACGTTGTAAACCTGCAACAGAATGCAGTCATACAGGAACTGTGTCACGGTGGAGGTAAGATGAGGCACCATGCTCTAGCTAATCCAAGCTGAATGGCCTTGTGCAGATACAGAGCCTGTCCAAGCAATAGATGTATGTTTCTGATGCAATTCCGGCTGTGTTAATACTTACAAATCTCAGGCAATATGTGTCGGTGACTGCTATAGAATTGCAAGTGGATCTTCAGCCAGTGAGCCAGACATCTGTATCTGGGAAAAGGAGGTGAGCGCTACATTTTCAAGTATCAAAAATAAGACAGTGATCTCGTTTTTGTAAAAGATCAAAATGGCCATCATCAGACCTAAGCAAGCTGACACGAAATCCAAGTATTTGCTTATCGCCCTGTGCCTTCTCACTGGTACACTCCTCCTGATTACCATTTGTCAAAATTTGCCCATGGGGATCAAGATATTAAAAGATGTGCGAAGTCTTGCCTGTTTGTCTAACTAATTTGACAGTTTCATTTGAAGATATTTCACTCATGGAACCCTTATGTTCCCTCGTGGAACCACCAAGATGGGGGGCATGTAAAAGTCGGGGAGAAGGATGTATCCGATGCTATGGATCAGGTATTGAAGACGATAGGACCCCATAGGCAGCGTCACAACTATAACAGAGGTGATCACCGTGTGGGAGTAGACATCATAAGGCTGTAGTTGATAAATGCCATCATTATTGAGCGCAGGAATGCAGAACTTGATTACAAATGCTTGAACACCTGTACACTGTTTGATTTTCCATGAGCATTTCACGTGCAACAACACACGGATAGAATTGGCTGAGCCGGGTAGTATCAGGGCTGTCATGATGGAAGCAATAGAGAGAGGGTATGCATCGTCGAAGTCATGGCTGCGCGGTTCCCTTGACAGAATTGCCGTCTGCGGCCGAAGCACCCTCCAGTTCAGGCGACGTGTAATATGTACACCCAACTGAGAATGGAGGTCCACGATGCGTGGAGTGACCCAATTGCACCACGTGCATCAACTACTTCGAGACTGCTACTGTACGCCTCGAGCCGACTGTACCCAAAGGTCCCAACACCTATAAGAAGGACCTTGTCAATGAGAATGTCCGCCTCCGGAACCTGCATCCCGTTGTGCAATCTCGTCCATATCTTCGCGTTCTTGATAGTTCCGGGCACAAATCGGTCGTTCTCGATCCTATCATAAAAATTTGGGGGAGTCCTGCTGTTGCAAGGACTGGCATCGGGCAATTGTCGCTGCAGCGTGTGGGGATATATGGGTGTGGTGACAGGGGGGAAAAGAGCAACAAACCGTCACCACCAGGATGTCGAACCAGCACCGCCAGACCCAGTACGTATGCTAAATTCACAAACGATGACAGGGTATTTGCGCTCTATCTGTTCTGCATCCCCGATGCAGGTGTCTGAATGGCTATTAGTACTAGTAAGAGACTCCAATTCCATGGACACTCACTGGTCATGTGAACGTGTATTCTATGGCAAACAAACTCAACTTAGGAAAGATACAACGGTCGCTGAAGAGATACATACCCGCTTTGACCATCCCAGTTTGAGCCACCTCCTGAACCACCAGCAATGGTCTACAAAGGAAGGCAATCAACTGCATAATCATCATAATTAAGCAGGGGTAATGCACCTCGTAATAACTAAAGCCCTTGGTCACAGAAGAATCGCTGTTTCCTCCGTAGCCGAAGGTGAGGCTAAAAGAATTGATTAGTTAGGACATCACTAACGTGCATAGTGATAGGATCTCACTTGTTACAAGTGCCCTGAGATGCCCTGCAGGCTTCGAACGCCTTTAACATGACATCAGTAATCCTATGATATCCATAAGATAACCGGGGAAGATTTCGGAAGAGGCAGCTTACTGTTGAGACGTCTCGACATTACCCGCCACAGTCGTGGCACCCAGGCCAGGGGAAAGGATGGTACAAGGAGGAATGATGACCTTGATAGGTGCAAGACAGCCGTGATTGAGCGGAATGGCAGTCGGTATCAGTGAGCAAAGAACATAAATAATTGCACTGTAGCCAATGGCAGTCAGCACATTAAGATTCGAGTAGCTGGCAGCAGGGTTAACAACAACCTCCGGTTAAGTATGGAAGATAACTTACGACTGTGGGCTTGTACCGGTGAAGAGACTCTGTGCGCGCAGGCTAGAACTGCAACAGCGTCGAAGACACTGATCACACCCACACCCAACACTACACACACACAAACCCTCAAGTTCGTGGGGGATTCTGATGCGATAGAAGCAGATAAAATTAGCACAACCAAACTCTCAGAATATATGATACGTCGTATAGCGATCGCGCTCATATGGTATCTAGATTTATCTAAGTCCAAAGGCTTTTTAAAACAAGAGGAGCGACAGTTGTCGCTGGGCCTCAAGGCAAAGGTGTAGTAACAATACACACAACGTCAAGAGACGCACACAAAACCCTCAATAAGTCTCGAGCGACACACGAAATGTCCTCAAACAACTTAAAACACACAATACACGACTCAAAGCTTCGCGCTCTAAGCAGAAACCCTTCACAAAACCGTCCACTAAAGCCACAGGATTCAAACCTACGCGCTCGAGCTTCCAAACCGATCGTAGATCCACAGGGTTCTAACCTATGCGATCCAGAGACTCAATAACCTTATAAAACCCCATCCGCAAGCCACAGGGTTTGAACCTATGCCACTTGGGAAATATATACCCTCAAGCGAGCACTAATCAAGCCAAAGGGTTTGAACCTCTGCCACCTGTAGTGCCTCGCGTCACACAAAACCCTCAAAGCACAAGAGCGCGTCCTCAATGACACTGAACTCTTCTTCTCAGGTTAGAGCACAAGTCACCCAACCAATTAACAATCACACAAGTGCCGCGTTAGCTTTCTATGCCTCACGCGCAACTCAATTCACTCGCTATGATATCAATTCTAGGTATATTCTCTCACTCGAAGTTACAAACTGATCCTGATGCTAGGGCGTCAAGCTGAGGGCTTGCGCGCGACTACAACGGGGGTCCGAAACTTGTACACTACGATTTATACTGCGCTATTTATCTAGCCTACGTCCTACAAATTAGTACAACCATATATAGTATTATTTGGGTTGCGGAACTCCGTTTCCTGGGTCCCACGCATGTCGTTGTCATCACACCATAGCTTAGCGGCTTCTCAGAGCTCCAACCTGGTTCCAGACTCTTGTTTCTCCGTGACTCGAAGTCAGTTAGCAGTGCTCGGCACGCGTATGGATGTTACTTGGTATATCCTCGGAGTTGCAGCATACCGAGCAGCTCACGTATCTCGGAATAATGTCTTCTAGTAATCTCTATGGTAGCTAGACCAACCAGCTCCTTGTCTAGGTCTCGCGCGCTTCGGCCGAAGCCAGAAACCTCGGATTTAATCGCATTCTGACATTCTAAAGTCTAGAGCGGCATCTGCCAGTATGGCAGTGCCTTGTGCGTCATAGATCAATGTTGCACAAAGTTTTAATTATCTCATAAGCGTCTTCTGTTCTATTCTTAGTGCACGTATTGTGTGCACTGTCAGCGCACTCAGTGTCGAGTACTAGGACTTTAGACGTAGTGTGACCTATATAGTATCACTCTCAAGTTAAGCCATGCGCTCCACCCAGCGTCACTCAAGGCATCTCATTGCCTGCACCTTAAATGCTGCGCTCTAGCCATTGCTTCTCTGCATTGGTAACTTATTATTATAAAATGTAGGTATTAATACATTTCACAAAATTACACGCGTAAACACTTTCAGAGCGCGTCACCGGTGAAGTCAAACACCACTTCACCGCATTTTGGATCGATACTGATCTTAAGCCGGAGCTCTTCTCCATCAACCATGTAGTCAGTAGCCTTGAGAGGTTTTCCCCCAAATTTCTTGTCGACAAAACACAGTAATTCTCGCATGGCAGCCTCCGCGGTGTTTTGAATGGCAGTTATATAGAACTAAGATATTGTCAGAGCCTGCAGGAAATCACTCTGTAGGACAGATTTACCTCAACAACTTCCAATGAGAGCTCCTCGATAAGGGTATGGATCAATGTGGCGCCTTGATAGTTAGCAGAGACTTGCGCTTTCAGGTCGGAAATATTCTAAATATTCACGACAAAAGTCAGCATGACATCCAGATGTACACCGAAAAGATGAACTGATGTCACTCAAAGTTTGTGTACCAGAGCATCCAGGATACTTTGAGGATTGATTGTACATGAGATCAATGACACCCTCCTCATCAAACCTTCCCTGCTTCACCAACTTGAAACTGAGAATCTGTGCACCCTCTTGTTCAATTGTTTTTGAGAAAGGCGGCATTGAGCCAGCGCGCCTACCACCTATAATCAAGACAGTCACTCAAAGAACTAAAGATGACAAGGTTCAATGTACCAATGTTGGCATGATGTGCTCAAGAAGCTGTCCAGAAAACAATGTTCCCATTATAGAATGCGGGAGTGATAACAGTGATATCAGGCAGATGGGATCCTCCAGCGTCTGCAGTCGTATGGGTTGAATGATAGTACGAACATGACAGAACTTCCTATTCTTACCAGGATGGTTCGAAACAAGTACGTCGCCTTCTTGTAGTTGTCCTTTATAAAGCTCAGCTTGGAACTGCACAGCCGAACTCATAGCACCAAGATGACCTTGGAAATGGCAAGTTAAATATGTACACTTAGAGAAAA